>JAMKCH010006262.1:0-31200 GCA_023653785.1 Ophioderma brevispina
TTTACTTGATTGGTTCAAGAATTTGGTAATATCCAAAACAAAATTACATATAATTACCAATTTTAAGATTTGTTTATACTTATAAAGAGTTCTACTCTTATCCTAGTTTGAAGGCGTTGCAGTTCAACAATGATATGTCCTCACAGCGAAGAATCCAAAATGACAGTAAAATGCAAAGTTCACATAATTTAACTCTTCAAACACTCTTCAGGTGTATATTCCATGGGAACTTCTCAGTCCTGAAGATAACTATTTGTCCAGCGTTCAAGACGACAAGGTTTAAATTTAAGGTCCCTCGAACGACATAATCCAGTATATCAGCGCACGATAATCACCACGATTTCTATTTTCCCACAATTTGGAATCCTATTTTGATTCCCAGACTTTTCGGCTTCAAAACGACCGAGAATAATTACAGAACTCTTCTCAACATGGAATTATATCTCCTTAAACTAGTACTTGACAATGTCTGCTCCTACTGCGATTAAAACTATAGCTATCTTTCTAGCTACTTGTTAGTATTGGATGCTGGCAGAGATTCCTTCCCCAGTGATAGTATTAACTATCACAGATAGATTCCCCTTTCTAACAATAATCATTACATCATTCTTATGCAAATAATCATAACCTTACACTAGCTGATTAATTGGAATTCATCACCCGAATTACATCACTTCATATAGATAATTTGGGGGGGGGGTAATTCCCTGATCTACAATGTTTTGATCTCAAAAGCATAAACACGTTTTCTATCTAGTTTAGGCTGCCTGGGGAACCCCCTTCCCCTATTGGTGGCAATCTAAAGCAGGTGGCACTTTACAAAAACCCTCTTGGGACCCCCTTTTCTCTCTGTATAGTAAAAACCAAATAATTTTCCGTGATAAATCTTTTTCTCAAATAAAATTGAGAAAATAATACTTTGAGAGTTTAAAAATGCAAAAAATGGAGGCCATATAAAACAGTATTACGGTATCGTTTATTACGTTTAAATGAGGCGTTTTTGTTTTTAATGTCCATGGAGTGACATGGTTTTAATTATATGTTCTCTAGATAAATTAGAAAAGGTATTTAATATGTGTTACGTAATACACTAAACAAATTGGAGCAATTTCTGGGTTCCATAAGTTATAGTAGGGTTTTTTATTCCTGTCATTCATTAAGGTGTTTGAGGTCGTTTCCGATGATTCCATTCCTTCTGAGAGTGTTGTTTGCTTTCCCCAAGGTAATACAATATATTATCGATGGACGATACCAGATAGACACATATTAAGATTAAGGCCATATAAAAAGTGCCTTTTCCTCACGCATAAAATATTACAAGGCACTGCATTGAATACATTCCAAGCATCATACTTCAACAAACTCCGAAGCATTCAACATAAGAAATGATCACAAAGCCCCTTTTACTTCACTAAGTAATATTCAAAAAATCTGTATACGTTGACATGTATATCGCGTTTTAGAAATATATTTGACAGCTTGGGTCCATTTAGTCGAGTTTTGGTCACTCATATAACAAACTGCAATATTTTAACGGTTGGCCTTAATCCTCTTCTTCATCATCCAGCGCCGATGTTTCTGAACACTCTATGGCTCTAATCTTCTATTATTTGATTGACTCCAACAAAGAATCGATAGCGTGTCAGACTTTAAAAGACATCTATTCAATTGGGAATCTTGTATGAAGCCTTTAAGCTCCTTTACATATTCGACACAAAAGAGTTCATGACCAATGGGTTAAATCATTTTTATCTGTTGAACAAGGTAGCATTTCAGCTGTTTTTAGTTTTTGATCCAACACATCGCTCTCCAAAAGAATTCTTACCATCGACCCAATATGCGTATACTGACAGGAATAAAAAATCAGGGACTATAACTTTCAAACTTTAACTTGCGGACAAAATAAAAATGTTCACAGCAACCTCTCGATAATGTAATCAGCTGGTATATTGTGTTGCTTTAACATTGTGATAACGTTATAAACCCTCTCTTTTGGCTGTACAAAATGCTTGTGTGCATACTGTGCCGAAGAAACGTAAGAAGTATGTTGAAAATTTGTCTATTTTTCCCGTAATAGGTAATGAATACTTTAAGTTTAAAACATAAAACATTACAATTTTGAGGACAATTTTTTTGGGTGTGTCTTACCTTCAAATGCACGGTTTTCATGAAAATCGACCATTTTCATAATTTAAAATATACTAAATTTAATTAGAGGTCATAGTTTAAATGCTATCTTAAATTTAACCTTCATAATAACTCTATAAGCATTCGTTGAATTAGTCAACTATAAACAAAATCTTATTCTATTACCTCTACTGCCATTATTCAAAAGCGCGCTCTTTGATTGGTCAGTTTACTGCCCATTATTCTTATAACATTGGATCCAACTGAGTCCAATGCACAAATTTATTGGTCGAGTCATGAGTTGAAAAATATCGGGCGAAGCGACGCTGAGCCCGATATTTTTCAACCAATGACGAGACCAATAAATTTTGCACTGGACGAAGAATATGGATCCAATTTTATGATTATTATGTTTTCAGAATCTTTATAGGCCCTACTTCTTATTTAGAAATGTCAAAAAAGAATAAATTAAAATTTCACTTACCAATATTCCTGGTGTCAAGGTTGATTTACTCAGCAAATCCAAAATTTTCCAAATCATCAAAAGTCAAATATTCCAATGTTCAAAATACAAACACTATAAATGTAACATGTTGAAAAGTTTAACAATATCCAACTGTTGATTCTCCTGCTTGTGAAGTTCAAAATACCAATTCCATAACCTAACTCCATAGGATGATAAAACAGCAACTTGAAGTAAAAAAACTGTCAAATGTTCATAACACCAACAAAAACAAGTCTGGCGTGACAATTCTTACATGAGCTCGCTTACTTAGAATAATTATAGTTAATTGTCACCGAACAGTTGTTGAAGTTCATTGGCTGTGGTTGAAACTGCCTCCGAACAGTGTGCAAGTGATGCGTCATTGACTGAGTTGAGGATTTTTCTGCTGCACGGTGCTCTGTGACGTCATATTTTCCAGGGCCTACTTCACTCAAAGACCATGTAGGCCTATCCATTTGCGGCGATTGCATTTGCTGAACTGTAAGCTCGTCCTCAAGGGATTCAAATTGAGAATTACTTAGAATAGGACTCAAGCTCAAGCTCTCTGTTACAGGATCTGCGACAGACGACATTCCACGAGCAGGAGAAGCAACAACAGTTTACGTTGATGGCTTATCTGTGGTTTGTTTCTCTAGTATTGGTGCATTTGGTTCCAATTGACGTTAGCAGTGCATCTAACAGTTGCGTTTTTGGCATCATTTGGGCGACCAACATACGACCGAATGCTGCATTTATATCTGTGGCCTGACACATTGTAGATATCTTTCGCATCAAAACCACTTTCATCAAGGAGGGTGATGCATGCAGATCTCACACTATGGTTATTGTAATGGCGTGAAAGCCCGGTGTAGAAGTAACCATTGTCCGGCGTACTCATAGTCCGGGAACAATGGTAAACAATAGGGCAATCGATTCAGTTGACTCTTTACGCAACATTAGTTTCATGCTTTATTCCGTTATCGTCTATGGAGCCCCGGACTATGGCTCCCACCGGACTATATCTGCTTTCACACCGGCTAGCAGTAGACAGCTTACCCATGAAGGAACCCAGAGATTTTTCACCAAGAGGAGCTGCTTTATACCATGGACATGGCTCTCCACTATCATCAACAGCTTGCGGCGCTATTTTCTTGGGTGCTTGAAACAGTGCATATATCTTGGATTCAACTTCGAGATGTATTTTTCAAATGACGCGACTGCCTAGCAAACACAAAACGTTCAAAAACGTTTTCCCTAGGTTCTGATTTGGTTTTTTACGTTTTAGTCCTTTAAAAACGTTCAGAAAACGTTCCCGAAACGTTTTCGCTTGTTTGATTTTTTTGCGTTTTTTTAAAAAAAAAGTTTCGGGACCGTTTTCTGTACGTTATCGAATAAAACAACCTATTGACGTTATTTTACAACGTTCTTAAGACGTATTTTCTGAAACGTTTTAGGAACATATTTTTACGACGTTTAAAATACGTTATAATTATTTTGGTTATATTGCAGACATTTTATTTAGACCTTAGAAGAACGGTTTCTAGATTTTTGTAGTGCGGTTATTTACTTACAGAACAATGTTTTCAGTTTGTTGCAGGCTAGGTATGTTTTAGAGACATTCAGAGAACGTTTTCTGAACGTTGTAAAGTAAACCAACATATTGACGTTATTTTGCAACGTTCCTGAAACGTTTTTTTGCGTTTAAGGAACGTAGGGTTTAAATACGTTATAATTTGGATATACTATATCTGTTTCCTGTTGGTTTTAGTAAGACCTTGAAAAATCCGGTTCCATATGCTAATTTATAATGTGCCTTGTACTTAGGTTACCATACGACGTGCATAAAACGTCCCTTCCAAAATGTTTCAATTAAAACACATTTTGGTAAAGTTATAAAACTTTTGGTTTACGTTACCCAATTAACACAAAATGTTTACAAAACGTTAAATAGGTTTTAGCTTGGCACGTTTTTGCAAGACGTTTTGTAAACGTTTTAAAACGTCACCATGTGTCATTCTAGGGTTAGGGTTTAGGGATTTAGGGTTAAGGTAGAATAATATCTATACTAAAAGCTACTTTATAAAATGATCACTTAATATTTGAAAAAAATAGTTAAAACATTCGCCTGCTAAACATCTAGACTATATCAATAGAAAATAACTAGTTAAAAACCAGTCGGCTAGCTGGTGTAATGGTTAAGTGTTCAGACTTCCACGCGTAGAGCCCAGGTTCTACTCCCACAAGAGGTAAGTGATACAATTCTGTCTATCAAATATTATGTGCAAAGTGTTCAATGCTGTTAACCTTGCAATATTACTCCTAATAGATAACATAAATTTCTTTTTTTTTCTCATTAATTATTACTCTTTAATTAGGCATTTAATCAAATGTTCTTTTAACATTTTGGACGTTCTCATAACGTTTTAGAAAGTTTTTAAATGACGTTCTTACAACGTGTTTGACCTTCCACAATAAAGCGTCCAGAAAGCGTCTTGAGAAAACGTTCACAAAACGTAAACGAAACGTTCACAAAACATTCGGAGAACGTTTTTTGGCTAGCTGGGTGGGCATCCATCATGGTCAGTAGCATACATCCGTCCACCGTCAACTCTAGATTCACACACTCACCCCTGATCTTTTTTGTCATTTCATCCTTGGCTTGGTATACGTATCGTCGACTGTCGGAATCTACGCCAATTGCAAAAATGGTCCTTGGTAATTGTAAGAAATGTCTCCGAAGGTTCTCACGACCGCGTCGGCAGATGAACAATATTAGTTCAAACCACACTTTTCTCTGCAAACCTATAGGTGTGAAAACACCAGACTGGTAAAGCTTTGTGATGTCATTTTCATCAATGGGTACATAATGTTGTGTATCTCCATACCCTTCTCGTTTAAGCTTTGCTTGATTAGCAGCAAATGCCAAATTTGCCTGAGCAAATTCTAGCTCCGTTAACAGATTGATTGTCTTGTTTTTCTTCCCATCTTCACGTCTGACTTCCACATAAAACTTCCGAAGGACCTCCGCGAGCGTGGCTTTTTTCGTACTGTTCAAAGTTTGTGCCCAGGCCCTTTTCCTTGAGATATGCCCTAAAGATGTTCACAGCCCCTTCTGTGCTTCTTGCTGTATTTGCGCTGTCCTTTTTCTTGATTAGATCCTCGAAGTCGTCACTATTCAACGTTGCAAATCTCGTATTTTGCACCTGTTTGTTTTGGTCGGCCGCCATATTTTTTCACATCTGCACTTGCGACCCAGATTGGGATCGTCCGTTTCCGGTTCACGAAAAAAATTGGTCTCGATACGTACATGTGGACGCAAACGATCGGTAATAAAAAATGTACGTAATACAAGCTGTTAGTCGGAAAATGATATAACCGAGAGATTGATACGGTGAGAAAGGACCCGGATATGGATCCGACTTTAATAAAGTCGGGTCGTGGGAGATTTAAATTGGATCCAATATGTGAAATTCTAGAATTTACTAGATGTGTACAAATGAATAGGATGGTAGATTCTGAAAACATAATAATCTGCATTATCATGTTTTGAGGAGTCCCAAGTGTGTGAAAATATCGGATCCAAAACATGACAATGATAAAATTGGATGATTTACGCCCAATATTAATTGGTCTCGCTATGAGTTTTAAAATATTAGGCTCGACTGCATCTCGCCCAATATTTTTGCAACTCATAGCTCGATCAATTAATTTGGGCTTAATCGAACCAATTTTATATTAATAATGGGTCGCGTTACGCCCCAATGCGTGATGCATATGCGAACACGCTAACATTTACGCAGGGAAGACAGTGCGCTCGCTGTAAAGACGTAAATAACTGTTACGTTTTTAGTAAGAAATTGCCATTTTTTTTCATTGATTATTTTATTTATTCGGATTATAGAATAGAAATAAAGGGCGCAATAATGTGTCCCCAGGAGTAAAAACATTTGAGTAACGAGTCTCGGCTTCCCCTCGCCCATTATATTTTACTTGTCCTGGATACATTATTCTTCGATTAACCGAACATCTTACCCTTTATTTCTTAAATAAGTAGATCATAGTCACATTAAGCATTCGTCATTTAATTCTCCATAATGATCACTTCTTCCGACTCACACTGACTGTTATTGCGTTAATATGTCCCGATTTAGTTCATCTTGTTTCGCCATGCCCTGCTTTGTTTGATCTTGATCGTATTCTGTTCTGCATCGTAATCTTGTTCTCATCACACTTTTGTTCCCATAACCTCATTCCTACATGTATTATTATTCTTAAGAACAAAATACTTATTAATCTTTAAGGCGAAACTAGTCTTAAACCCCTAGGTGGAATTTGCTACAATGTTATCCATGACCCGATAATTGTCAAAATTTACACAACATTAACGCAAGGATATGATAGAGTAAGCTCTTTTCACAATAAACCACTCAATAGTTAACATCACACAAAAAATCATTGTATTTGCAAGTAGCACATTAGCGAAATTAGCATCACATAGGCGAAAACTTTGAAAATGATATTTTAAAAATAGCATACTTGTGCGCATGTGCGCAAATAAAAGGCACTTTCGCACATGCCAACATTAGGAACACTAATGCGTTCTTGAAAAGCCTTGAATATATATTTTTTTAAATAGCATAATTGGGCAACTTCGAATACACTAGATCAGCGAGCATAACTTCATATATGTGCTTTAAGTCATGACTGGAAGTCATGCCATGAACCATAGACAAAGAATTTACGTTTAAGAGATTCAAATTTGTATTTTGGTTTCTTAGCTGGATGAGACAATTTAACCAATTAACCTCTTTTCTCACTGAAATTTAGAATCTCTGGCGAGATCCATGGCGGTTGTGATTGACTGCTCCTGAAGCCAAGCAGTTCCTCATTGAAAGTTTCGTTAACTTCAAAGCTTCTTCAAAATTTTAAAAAACACAAGCCATCAATATTACACTTTTAATCTTTAAAATTTACCTCAAATATGTCATAGTCCCTCCTAGACAATATGGAACTACCAAATACTGTTGCACTTAATTATGGTAATTACAGACTATAAAACCCAATTGTTTTTGAGAGTCACATTTTGACCAAATTATAGACAAATTTCAGATGTTTACAGGAATGTAAATGTCAAATTTGCTTAACAATTTGTGACAAAGAAGGATCCCAAAGTATTCTTATTTGCACAGCACAAGTCAGTACTTATGACTGTAACTCAGGATGTAAAATGAACTACATTACATTATAGCTAATTGCGCACCCTGTTTGCCCGAATATCATGATGAACCATTCACGTTCACTTTTTTTTTTAAATTTTAGGCTTCCCATTCTACTAATTGTGTATTGGCGGCTATAGACGCGTAGTCATGCCAGTCTGGGGTTGGTAGACATAGAGGACGCATTCAGTACTACAATCCATTCACCTGTCAATGAGACCCTGTGCAAAATCGCTAACCATGGATCGATTGACAGCTTAATGTATTGTATCCCTGGAAATGTATGCATCTTTTCCACCAACAGGTCTGGTGGCCGAACGTCATATTGAACTACTAGTCGGGTGATATTGTCCCAATTAGGGGTGCGCATGACCTGTTAACGTTTAGGTTATGTACACATTTTTTTTTTGCTGAAACAATGAAGCTAGGGTGTGTAAAATATGAATCTGCCGGGTGCCACTTGGGCATCCTTGATCATTTTGGAGAAATCCAAGATGGCATACGCATAAAGATAATTATATATTCAACCATATATTAATCAAACTAGGGAGTTACTAGATGTACTAAGGATCCAATGAACGGTGTATGGCACTTGTTAACATTAAGTCATACTTCAAATTCAAAATTGAACCAAATCCAATAATTTAAAATATGCGATATAACAGCAATACCTGCGATAAACTATAGACCTGAAGTCTTAGATTATGTGGTTTACATCAATAAATGTATTTTCTGTATACTTTTAAAGATATAACATGGCGTCAATCACTATGCGCCAAAAACTGAATATCTTTAAAAAAATACTTTACCACAAATTTCTAAATATTACCCTCAATTATAAATTATTGGTCAATGAAAAATAATTAGGAAATGTACCTAACCAAGTGATACCAGGTAATCCCCGATAAATAAAAACAGGTCAAATATAAATTGTGTGCAATATATGTGAAAAAATGTAATCATATGGTATTTTGGACAACTTCGCACCCATTTAGTTTTATTTCGATTGGCACGCTTAAAAACAAATTGAAAGTGTATGTTGATATACATGGTAGGAGCAAAGGTACATTTCTATGTCCATTGACAACCATTGATGCGATTTGAAGGCTGTTATATTATAATTTGTGTAAGTATTTCTTGAGAGTTTACGTTTTGGATGCCATATTGATTGACGTCATGTTAAATTATAAAGTATCAGAAATACATTTATTGTGCTAAACAACATAACCTAAGTCCTTCACAGTTCTATTTTATCGCAGGTATTTGCCTGTTTGTTATAGGGCTATTTTTAACATGATTGGATTGGCTTCCATTTGAATTTGAAGTATGACTTAAGGGGGCTGTTTATGTCAGGAACTTAATGAAATGGCCGTTTTTTAGTTTATTGGCATTAAATGTTTTCTTTCCATATACTTTTACAGAATATATATATATTTATATTTCTCATATTTTGTTCATTTTACTTTAACTTACTTGTTAAAATTTTGACCAAAAAAAAAACAATCACATGGGGAAATTGCAAAGGGCGGTGATTGCGCCTATTACGCAGTACGGCTTCTGTCATTCGGCCGGGCGGCGCGAGCAAAGTTGGAACTAATGAGCGCATCAGGAACGCCTTGATGCATCGATTCGAGTACGCATACCCATGGAAACTTGATGGCGCAATTGGAAAATGGTTTCCCAACGTGAGATGCTTTTGCAAACAGAATGGGACTTTATGAGTCTCATAAATTGTTGAATTTTGATCATAAGAATCCAGATGAAGTAAGTGGACCTGGTGCCGAGGCAGTGTGAAAAATAAGAGAGAAACGCTTGTTGTTTTGGAATAAGGCTAATTTTGTAGCAAAGGCGCCAAGATTTGACAAAATGGCGATTTTCTCTGTCGTTTCACTTTCGGCGATAATTCGTGATTTTCGGTTCCCATTACTACTCGAAATCCATATCAGCAACAGGTATGAAATGAAATGCATCGGATAGAGCATATCAAAATATAGGTCGGTTATTTTTTAGTTTTTATTTTTTTGTTAAAAATCGGATTATGTCAACCTTTGAAACAATTCTGGCGTTGTCCCAAATTTAAACACGCGGATTTTGGCCTTTTTTTGGTATATAATTTGAAAAATCGGGCAGAATTTGAAAAAAGGGGAAATACCAACCCTAGAACGATGACTCTGGAATACAAATACGAAAAAGGCATATTTTTAAAATTTCTCTATTTTTTTTGGGAACCAAAAAAAAAACAAAATGAGTGAAAACCACCATTTTTTATGATTTTTTGGGAAAATGTTATCAGATTTGGAGTTCCTTGAGTCCATTTCATCTCAAAAATAAGTATACTTTTATATATGTTGGAACAATATTTAAGAAGAGACGGCAGAAACAGTTCCTGTGAATTCCTGACTTAAAAACCCCTCTTAGATGTTTACAAGTGTCATGTACAGAGGTTGATAAATAGGGTTGAATAGATAATTATCAATTTTGGCGACGCCAATCTTGGATTTCTCAAAGTGTCAAGGATGCCCAGGGAGCACCCCGGAGATTCTTATTCACACACCCTAATCTATCATTTTCAGGAAAAAAAATGTGTCCTTACTCAACTGTAAGGTCACATGAAGGTTCTACATGACTATACCGGTCACATGATTACCATTGGAAAATACTTCATTACTCAGATGTCCAAGGGGGACGGTAGAAACATGAACGGTCTCGTTGTCTTATGTGTAAAACTTATTGGCATGCTTTTCGTCTTTACTCTCTGAGTTGAGAGTCTGTTTCTTCACCTTGAAACCAAATGTGTTGAGTTAGTGATCAATCTGTGCGACGGGAACGTGATTCGGTGGCACTTTCGAAAATGGCATTGAACTCGGTTTGTGTTTCGTTAGTATTTCAATACAGATATTACAGCTGGTTAGGAAATGGACAAAATGCATATTGAGAGCAATTAATAAAATGTTCAAATGGCAAGTATTAATAGGCGGTGATATTTTGGTTGCATTTTGGCCGGGGGGCACTTGTATTCAAAGGTGGATATGATTCGTGAACAAGAAAACACGTAAAAAAGGGTCTCTTTTTTGCAACAGGCGATGTACGTGCATACATTGAATTAGGGTGTCAAAACAACAAAATGTGGAAAAAAAGGTATGTTTTTTCTTAACTTTGAAGTTGTGATGTATGTGTTCAGGGTATGTAATACTGGAATTAAGCAGAGATCAAAATGATCAAAATATTGTAAAGCAAAGCAAGATAATAAAGGGTATATTAAAGACATAATGCATTGCTTACTACAAAAACTGACAAAAATACCTCTTTAAGGTAGCAAAACAGACAAAAATACTTGTTTAGGATATGTCTTTAGTCGGTGGAAATGCTCGTTTATGATACATTTTGTACGTTTCATGTTCACGCATCATATCTACCATTGAATACAACGCCCCCCCCCCCCAAGTAACCCCCCCCCCACCGGCATTTGAAAAAAAAAGTATTACTATGACTCTCCGGCATTTTACGTTTTAAAATCAAATGCAGGCGCAGTTCGTTGCACGAAAACTTTTTTATTTCATGATCTCAACACCTAGCTCAGAGCAAAAGGTATGGCCTAATCAATGACAGGGGTGTTTCCATAAGGTGACCCATCTGACCAACTTCTTTCTCACACATTTATAGTTGTACACAACTAACTCACACAGAAAGTCCAAACTGCCCTTTAACTGGCACTTAACTACAAAGACCCCATAGAATATTCTGATGAAGGGAGTCCTTTTTGACAAGAAATCTGAACATACACGCACAAAGCTTAACCTTAATAACGGGGTCAATGTACTTTTTTCGTTGTGAAACATGGCTTCGAGGTCAATGTACTTTATCTCATTGTAAAACATGGCTTTAGCAGCCTAGCAGTGGCATAGGGTGTACATAGCTGGGTACATCCTTGCAGCGAGTCAACAATTAACCACTCGGGTGGGGGGTAACTCACATAAAATGGACACGGATGGATGTACGTTCAAACCCAAGGGTATTCGGTTACGGTGCAAAAGGATCTTTGGGTGAGAGACACAAATTTGGGGCAAAAATTTGCTAAATGTTTCAAACCATGGATTATTTGGGTAAGATTTTGGCCAAATTTTCTAAAAAGTATAAGTCTTTGTGTGAAAATTTCCCCCAAAATCGGGGTCATTGGGTGACAGTGGCAAAATTGTCAAAAATATGGCATCTTTGGGTGAGGACGATGTTTAAAACGGGGGTCCTAACAGCCTCATACAAATGCATCACCTCCAAAATGTGAGCGTTCCACCTCGGTCTGAGCAAGCAAAAGCAAGCCATCTTTTAATGAGTTTGATGACCCAGACACTAACTGGTTAGTGGGTTGTGAGTTGAGTTGCCATCATCATTAACGAAATCAACGAGTCCCTCTTTAAAAGCATTGAAATTAGTAATATCAAGTAAATGGTGGGGTAAGTTGTTCCAGTGCCAGGTCGTCCAGGGGAAAAAAAGCTATTTGAATATATCGTAGTTTTAGCCAATTGACGACGGTAAGATAACATATGGGTGCGCGAAAGTTGGCGGATGGGTTTTGTAAGAAATTCCTACCAGTCAATATCAACCAATTGATGCGTTATCTTGAACATCATAGATAAGCGGGTAAATTTCCGACGGTTTTCAAGGCTTTGCCAGTTTAGAGAGGAGATCATATCTGTCACACTTGCGTCTCTGGTGTAATATTTAAACACATTCTCTAGCTGCAGCACGTTGAACCATATCGAGTTTGTGTTTGTCTTTGTTGGTATTTGGAAACCATGCAGCGGAGCCGTACTCCAATTAAGGTTGGACGAGCGATAAGTACAGTTTAGATTTAACAGCTAGGGTACATGATTTAAAATTCCTTCTAATGACACTAATAACCTTCCTACTTGCTTTTGTGACTGAATCTATATGATTTGACCATTTGAGGTCATTACTATATAGTATACCCAAGTATGCATGACTTTCAGTGGTGTCTAATACTTTGCCACATTGGCTGTAAGGAGTTATTTTTGGTGTTCTTTTGGATGTGAAATGCATAGTATAACATTTGTCTGTATTAAAACTCATTTGTCAATCTTTACTCCACTTCAAAGAGCATCAAGGCACGTTGGAAAATGACCTCGGGTGTATTAATTTCCCTATCAGGGCATCGTCTGCAAAGAGACGCGTCCTCGTCCTGGGGGAAATACAATCAGCCATGTTATAAATATAAACCCAAAAAGACAAAAGACCAATCACTGTACCTCGGGGTACGCTGGATATAACCTCGGCAGTTGAGGACAAAACACCTTCCAAAAGAACTTGCTGTTTACGTTTTGTTAAAAAATTTTCAATCCATCTGTGAATTTTCCCAGTGATACCATAATGCTTAAGTTTCATAAGCAGACGAGTATGCGGAACGCGATCGAAAGCTTTTGAAAAATCTAATAGAACAGCATCGACTTGCTTCTTGTTTTCAAATGATCTAGCTAAATCATTTGTAGTGAGAACTAATTGGGTATCACACCCCTCCTTTTTCTAAAACCATGCTGTGAATCATTTAAGATACTGTACTGATCAAGATGAGACATGATATGACTAGCGAGAATATGCTCTAAGACTTTGCAGCATGTGGATGTTAAGGCTATGGGCCTATAATGATTTGGGAGGTTACGATTACCCTTTTTATGGATAGGAGTGATGTGAGATATTAGCCAATCGTCAGGGTGGTTCCAAACTCTGAGTAAACAATGCAGATAAGGCCAAGAAAAAAGGTTTGTCTCAGAAGACCGCGCGCATTAGGTTTAAAATTGCTTTTTGACCGCATATTTTTTTTTTAGGTTTTACTCACTTTCAATTTTTTTTGGTAAAAAATTTCAGAAAAAAAATGAAAATTTGGCCGCGAAATATTGAAAAAAAGTGGGCCAAAAATGCATTAAAAAAAACAACCGCATTTCGCATTAGCATTTTTCTAAAAAAAAACGCATATCGCATTGCGATTTTTCACATTTCTTCTGAGACAAACTTGGTTTTTTTTGGCCTAATATAGGTGACAATTCGGCAGCACATTCCTTAAGTATTCTTGATGGGATTTGGTCAGGGCCAGCTACTTTATCTGCCTGCAAATTAGAGAGGATTTTTTGGACACGCCTCCGGGTTAATATCATAGGTGAAATAGAAGGAGTGGTGTACTGGCAAATTATGTAGGTTTTCTAAGTCCCTCTAAGTGTAACTGATGTGAAATAATTCGTTAAGTACGTCAGCCTTTAAAATCTTTGGTATTGGTTGTGACCTGGTCTTATATTTCACGGAGGAATGCCCCTATTGTCACTCTTTTTTGATTTGACTATTCAAAAACTCTTTGTATTTTGATGCAATTTTCAGTCATAGTAGATGCTAGGTAACATCTTATGTAATTATTGCATGACAAAGTTCTTTTTTATATGTTGATCTGTCATACTTGAATGTAATTCTTCGCTTTTGAACCTGAGGAACCGTTTGTTTATTATAGAGCCTGTAAAGTTTGCGTCTCATGCGCCTAAAGCCGTGCGTTATACCAAGTAATTCTATCTACTAGACCTGAATTGTGGTAGGAATATGTAAGTTCCATTAGATCAGATATTTGGTTTTTCAAAAGATCCCAATTTTGTTGCACTAAATGTTTGCATAGGTCGCTACAAAATGATGCCAAAACTTGAAAGGTTTTCACGGAGACTTATGATATCACCCTTGGTGTATGATAATTCTTCCTTCTAGGTGATACCTCCTCGTTTGACTGAACTAGTGCCACAATATCGTGATCACTATCGCCAATCCCATGTAAGTTTAAATATTATCGATCAGGTGGGATTTGTGGTTAAGAAATAATCAGGTATTAGGGCCACGAGTTGGTAGTTTTGACCACTTGTTCAGTTGATATTTTGTACAGGTATCCAAAAAATACTGACATGGATGAAAATTTGCTATTTGGTTTGATAGACTCTTTATCCCAATCTAAATCTCTTAGTTGAAATCGCCAGCCAACCAGATTGAAAACAATGTTTGCTGTAATTTTGTATCAATTTAGAAGGGAACAATGAGTCAAGGTTCCTGAAAGGATTCCAAGGAAGTGTCCCCGGATTATAATAAGCGCCGACATAAAATTTGTTACTTTTATTCAGGTCCAAGACGAACCCAGATTAATTCATAATCGCGCTCAAATCGTCCAAATTTGAGCTGGATAATCTCCTACCGCAATAAGCACACCACCATAACCATCCTTACGGTCTCTACGGAAAATGTCAGAATAATCATCCGGAAAGAGCTCACAGGATTTGATATTACTGTTGACCAAGTCTTGGTCTCTATGACAAGGTCTGGTTTTTCATTTTGCAATATAGCATTAAGATTCAGGCACTTTAGTTTTCAAACTCCGGAGTTAATATTCAGAATTTTGAAGTTGTTGCATGAGTGTGTAGATTTACTATTGTTACTGGTATAGTACACCAGTATGCAACTCTTATCACAGATATTGACCTAACATGATTAAGCCCAAACCGAAGAGGATACGTTTGGTTGCGAGTTTGACTCATTTGCATTGCCTTGAATCGTTTTGTCACTGACTTACAGTAATATGGTAACATGGACTGGTGTGATGTCAATTTATTACCTTGGGTTAATTTGGTTATAGTATACCCTTTAACTGACTCGAGGTAGGTGCTTGCTTTCTTGGTGGAGATTGCGAACACCTATGTAATTAAGACTCGTTGTGGCCGGCCACAGTACCAATTATTAAATCGACCAACAATTCATATTGATTTGTGCTTCGAAATAGCTGGCGAAAAAAAGGAATCGTTAAAATTAACAATGTCAGATGGGGACACAACCATGCAAAGTTGCGAGATGTCAGGGTGTTATACTCATCTTCATGTCCCCACAAGATGTATGGTCCACTGACACATGCCTCGCAGCTCAAAGCTTGTGGTTCTCAAGGACATCTTAGCCACAATAAGTACACGAAAATTTGGTTCTTAGAATTTTTTAAAAAAAAAATTTTTAAAACTACGCACATTCTTTGCTTTGATTTTAGAACCGTTGGGGGTGACAGTGGCGGCGCAGGGGGGCAAATCCCCCTAATTTTTTCTTGCCCCCCCCCCCCGGTCGAAAGAAAAATGAAGGATTTGGGGCAAAATTCAGTGATTGGGGCAAAATTGGTGAAAAATTCAAATTTTTCATATTTTGCCCCCCCAGAATTCACTTTGCCCCCCCCCCCCAAGATTTCACTTTGCCCCCCCCCCCCGTTTGCCCCCCAGAAAAAGAGGTCTGGCGTCGCCACTGGGGTGAATATCACCACATAAGCCAATTAGAGATATAAAAGCAGTTGCTGTTAAATGAAGTATTTGTATGTTTAAAATTCACAAACGAGAAAGTAAAAAATCCTCTAGAAATTAGAAGAGATCTATTTCGAGTATATACCAAAAATATCTGAGTGGGATAATGGTATTTTGCTTCTTGAATTTATGACATTACAAACAACACTATTGTAGTAAACTGATAGATCCCTGAAAGAATACAAGGAATGGTTTGATCCTACCTTGCTATGGATGCCCCCATTTTGATAATTCCAAATCCTAGCGCTGAGTAGTGTGAATACTGTACCCCAGACTTAGTTAACTTACCCAATTCCCAAGGCAAGTACTGCAGAACGGTACGTTAAAAGTACCTCATCAACTTGAATAAAATACAGATTAAGATGATACTTATTGCTATATAGGTGCTTGAAAGTCCAAATACTATGAGTCGACTCCAGTGTGTGTCATGATACTGTAAACTTCCGCGAAAACAAGATGGCGTCGGTTTGTTTTGATATGTGACAATAGATATATTACGCGATTAAAAGTTAAAATACACCAAAAGTACGATACTAAATTAAACGACTTTGTGCCGTTTGCCCCCCAGAAAAAGAGGTCTGGCGCCGCCACTGGGGTGAATATCACCACATAAGCCAATTAGAGATATAAAAGCAGTTGCTGTTAAATGAGTATTTGTATGTTTAAAATTCACAAACGAGAAAGTAAAAAATCCTCTAGAAATTAGAAGAGATCTATTTCGAGTATATACCAAAAATATCTGAGTGGGATAATGGTATTTTGGCTTTTGAAATTTATGACATTACAAACAACACTATTGTAGTAAACTGATAGATCCCTGAAAGAATACAAGGAATGGTTTGATCCTACCTTGCTATGGATGCCCCCATTTTGATAATTCCAAATCCTAGCGCTGAGTAGTGTGAATACTGTACCCCAGACTTAGTTAACTTACCCAATTCCCAAGGCAAGTACTGCAGAACGGTACGTTAAAAGTACCTCATCAACTTGAATAAAATACAGATTAAGATGATACTTATTGCTATATAGGTGCTTGAAAGTCCAAATACTATGAGTCGACTCCAGTGTGTGTCATGATACTGTAAACTTCCCGCGAAAACAAGATGGCGTCGTTTGTTTTGATATGTGACAATAGATATATTACGCGATTAAAAGTTAAAATACACCAAAAGTACGATACTAAATTAAACGACTTTGTGCCGGCAGCAGATTCCTATAAAAACGGCAGTGACATTGACTCGCGGCTACGAATAAGTTATAAAACTACGTAGCTATAGTAGCTTGTGCCAGTACAGTGATGTGCATAGACGATAACAGCTGTGACAGTGGTGCAGAAATAGCTTAAAAATCACAAGTCCGTCAAGGATAAAAAATGTCAAAATGACCGCAAAACGGGTATTAAACATCCACAAAGTGACTAAACTAGTAGTTAAGTGCAGATGGCAAATTAAATAACGAAGATTATGAAGATAAAAATCAGCCGAAGCTCCGCGAATTTAATTCACAACCACATGCCAGAGAGTCAAGAGTCACATGACCCTTGCACCGGGACTTTGCACCGGGACAGTAACGACCGTATATTTCAGGTTCAAGCGAGTACAGATGCTCAAAAGACATGCAATGTCTAACTTTCCACGCATGAAAATGCATCCCGATACCCTTCTTGAAGTTGTAGAAGTAGGCATGTCTTCTGATGCATCTCACCCGCCATAAACTGAACTCTAAAGTCAGAAGTATGGGGTTTCAGAGTTAAAATATTTTGCATCATCTCGTTGTTTTTCATCCCAAGAAAACTGAAATGTGCGTTGTTTAAAACAATTTTGTCTAAGTAAATTATTTCAAATGTGATCAATAAAATAACTATTTGCATGCAATTTAAGATAAAGTTTATAAAGTTAACACGCACAATTAGCTTAAGGCTAGCGATATCCAGCAGCAAATCAGTGAAATAAAGGTGATCCACGTCGTCTGTGGCAAACTTTCAAAACAATTTTACAAGGTAAAAGTCAAAACTGTAAACAGTATGGTATGTTAAATACCAAGCAAGAGATTGCTAATGCAATGAATTCTTCTCTTCTGGGCTAACGAACTTGTCAAAAGTTCGGCCCCCAGTTGTACTAAATCAAATAATGCAACCAATTTGAAAAAAAAATAAGTTGCAGTCAAATATCTGTGGACCAAGTTCTCAAACTTCTTCGATCACTTGATAGCAGGAGTTCAATGGTTTCGATGGCGTTAGTAGTCATCTTATCAAAGCATGGGCTGGCCCCCTTGCACGGCCACTAACAAGTTTATTCAATCTGTGCTTATCCACTGGGCGGTTTCCCCAACAGTGGAAATCAGTAGGGTCACACCTCTTTTTAAAGAGGGCTCCAGGACGGAGGTACGCAACTACCGCCAAATATCAGTTATTCCTGTGGCCATGAAGATTTTTGAGCGTTTGGTACATAACCAATTACATTTTCAGTTGAGTGAAAATAATTTGCCTGTCCAAACCAAACTGGCTTTAGACCTAAACACTCTACCCTCACAACATTAGTTGAGGTGTCGGAATATATCCTCCGATATGATGCTGGTCAACTTGTTTGGGCATTTTTTTATAGATCTAAAAAAACAAAAGAAGACCCGTATGAACGTTAAGCCATCTATTCACTAACTCGACAACTCATAGTATATTGGAGTTGAAATTTGGAGCTTGATTTATTTGTGAACATATCTTGAATAGGAAGCAAGCCTTAAAAGTAGAAAATACAATCTCAAGTTTTGAGTATGTGAAGTGCAGCGTTCTTCAGGGATCAACCTAAAGACCCCTCCTTTTTACAACATATATCAATGATCTCCACCATGTTATATCCAAAGGCGCAAAAATAAACTACTTCTTGCGTATGAGGCAGCAGCTTAATGTTTTGAATTTGGTGGAGCCAGCTCACTGTTGATTGGTTGGGGTTTGAGAAGTCTATCTCCACCGGTGGACGAAAGGTAGGGCACTCATTGAGAATGTCATCCGCAGTTTGTTACGGGGAGCCACATTTGCAGGCTGGAGATGGTCGCAGCCCACATCGGTGCATATTGCTGTTGAAACGAACTCCTCTGCGAATCCTATTCAAGGTGACCCATTCCTTACGTGGAAGATTGCTACCAGGTGGGACTTCTGTCATAAGTGTGATAGTGAATTGGTCTGGTCTTGGAGTATCTCACCAGGCAGTGTTCCATGTCTGTAAGATGTTGAATGCGGAGCTGGAAAGTTTAGCAGCGTATGTCGACAGAAAGGTCGACGAGAGCGCAGCCTCTGTCTGCCGAGCTGGTATGATTCTTTGCCAGTGTTATGCAGCAGATGCTTGTTGTCCAGCAGAGTCTTATTCACCATTTTATGTGTATGTGTGTGATGTTCTCTCCGACGCACTGCAGGTGTAATGCCTGAAAGCACTGGTAGAATCTCAGATGAAGTGGAACGAAGGCAGCCAGTAATGGTTCTCATGGTTTCGTTGAGTACTGGGTCTAGCTTCTTTGTGAGAGCTATTGCACCATGCTGGGGCGGCTTATTCAGCAGCACTGTAGACCAGAGCCAGGGCGGTGGTGCGTAGAGTGGATGGACTTTTTTTTTTTTTTTTTTTTTTTTTTTTTTTTTTTTTTTTTTTTTTTTTTTTTTTTTTTTTTTTTTTTTTTTTTTTTTTTTTTTTTTTTTTTTTTTTTTTTTTTTTTTTTTTTTTTTTTTTTTTTTTTTTTTTTTTTTTTTTTTTTTTTTTATTGTATGGCAGAGGCGCCCATTGAGGTTGATTTGAAGCTGGCGATGAGCCTCTTTGGTGTTAAGATGGAAGGCAGTAGTGGTGGTCTTGGCTTCACTCAGTTTGAGTCTCCCGGTCTTGAGGTATGCTGCAAGTAGGGCCATATCTGCAGTAAGGTACTTTCTACTTCGGCCCAGCTTCTGTCCGGGCGAAGAAGGGCAAGATCGCCGGCGTAGCCATATTGTCTATTGTTTGAGGTGAATCGCTGATATACGAGTTGAACATCATGGGAAGCAGTACTGATCATTGTTGGACTCCGTTCCTCAGACAACGCAGTCGACTGCTCTGCCCATCACTGGTCTTAAGAACAAAGCTACGGTTTGCAAGCATGTTACATATGAATTGTATAAGGTGACGATCCGGGAAGTGTGTCAAGCCCTGGTGTCACACGGTGTCAAATGCTAAAGTAAGGTCCACCAAGATGCCGCATGCCTCACGACGCTTTTCAAAGCTTTCTTCAATATCATTTGTGAGTTTTACAATCTGATGGACAGTGCTCCGGACACGGCGAAATTCTGCTTGTTCGTCAGGCAGATGGGATTGGACTGGCTCCAGCCGGGCCAGGATCAGCCTCTCAAGATCTAGGTCTATTCTTAAATGATGTCAAGCTTGATAATGTAAATAGTTGCAAGTAGGCCTATTTAGACCTCACCCTTGCCCAAACCATGAGCTGCGAACCTCATATAAATAATGTGTGTGTTAATATTTAAAATAAATCGTGTTTTCTTAACCGTATCAGGAGTGGGATGCCAGCAGAACATTTGAATACAATTTCCAAAGCACTAGTGAATTCTCGTCTAAGTTATTTCCATGTTATTTGGGGCAATACTCTTCAAACCAGGGTGTAACGTCTTCAAAATCGCGCTGGTAGGGCTATTCTTAAAGCCCCTGTTAGGACACCCTCAAATATTTTGCGTCAAAAATTAAACTGGATTTTAATATCTGATCGTAGGGGTCAAGCCCGCTATTCATAAGGTTCGCTATTCAAAAAATGCACATATGTTCGTTATTCATAATTGAAATAAAGTTCGCTATTCATAATAGGAAAAAAGGTTCGCTATTCATAAAATAGAATGAGGGTCGTTATTCATAATAAAAAATAAGGTTCGTTATTCATAATAAAAACTGTCCGCTATTCATAATGAGAAAAGGTTCGCTATTCATAATATGAAATAGGGTTCGCTATTCATAATAAAAAATAGGGTTCGCTATTCATAATAAAAAAATAACTTAATGTTCTTTATTCATAATTGAAAATAAGGTTCGCTTTTCATAATATGAACTACGGTTCGCTATCCATAATATGAAATGGTTCGCTAATCATAATAAAAAAAGGTTCGCACTTCATAATATGAAATAAGGTTCGCTATTCATAATGGAAAATAAGGTTCGTTTTTCAAAAAACAGAAAATAAGTTTCGGCTATTCATAATAAAAAATAATGTTCGTTATCAAATTGAAATAAGGTTCGCTATTCATAAGTATGAACTACGTTCGCTATTCCATAATATGAAATGGTTTGCTAATCATAATAAAAAAAGGTTCGCACTTCATAATATGAAATAAGGTAGCGAACCTTCATAATAGAAAATAAGGTTCGTTATTGATAATAGAAAATAAGTTTCGCTATTCATAAAAATAAGGTTCGCTATTCATAATATTAAATAAGGTTCTCTATTCATAATAAAAAATAAGGTTCGCTATTCATAATTGAAAATAAGGTTCGCTATTCATAAAAAATAAGCTTTGCTATTCATAATTGAAAATAAGGTTCGCTATTTGTAATATGAAATACGGTTCGCTAGTCATAATTAAGTCAGGATGACGTTATAAAGTTCGTTTGTCAGTAAAACTTAAGTTCCATAGTTACACAGTGTAGAATTGGGGAAAATGCGATGTTTCACCAAAAAAAAAGTTAGGAATATTCGATTGGTCACGCGGTTTTGGCTCAACTTGATTAAAAAATGATGAGTTTTACATATTGAGGGCGGTGTGTATTGCACATAAATAATGTGTTTGAGTCAGTAAAATGGCAAACCATATAAATTTTCCACCCTATATCCAGTTTTTCATTCTCTCTATTTGATACCAATGTGGAATGAAGAAAACTCAAGAGGCTATCTGGCGGTAGCCCAAATTGAATCGGGTGTTCAGCTAACGAAAATCACGAGGGGGTCCCTTCCCCCTTTTTGGGAGTTTTGTTACACAAAAGGTTCAGGTAGACGAGGGTTTAGATCGAATTCTCTAAATTGTCAGTGGACCTTTTCTCTTCGTAGAGTACCCTTACCTAATGGTCCTGTATTGTGTATCTTAATTAGGGAAAGCAAGAAAACACCGGAAGAGACCGGAGCGGAGCGGGAGGGGCTGGCGGCCACAGAGAACGAGCGGAGGGGGGCAGCTGAGGGGACAAAGACGCCCGCACCGGGAGAAAACGGGGCCAGAGGAAGATAGAGAGGAGAGGAGGAACGCCGAGCGCGGGAAAAGCGGAGGAGGATGGGGACGCCGGGGGGGGGGGTGGTGAAAAGAGGAGAGAGAGAGAGAGAGAGAGAAGAGAGAGAGAGAGAGAGAGAGGATATATAGATAGATATATATAGATATATATAATATTGATGTATAGATGTATATATAATATCATGTATAGATATATATAGATATAGATAGATCTTACTATATATAATATATATATATATAGGTAGAGTATAGATAAGATGATATATATAGTATTTTAAATTAGGTGGAGACACAGTAACAAATCATGCAGAGTTTTTTCAATGGGTGTTAGGTATTGTGCAATTGAATAAACAGGGGATTCGATAAGTAACGACGTTTTCACATTGTTTTCTTTTCAATTTTAATCATTATTCTAACCTTCAGTTGCCATGGACCACCTCCGGTCAGCTAATACAGGTAAGGCCACAAAGAAAAAAATAGTTGTCTCACAGCTGATGAGTGGCTTGAAAAGTAATGCGGTTTGCGGTATTTTTTTTTTTTTTTTTTTAATTTCAAACTCTTGTGCTCGGCAATAATAACATATCAATGTGCATGCACCCACTGATCACTTTCACCTGTGGTGTACATCTACCATGTATCGAATTCTGCAGTCAGGGCAGTATCAACATCAGCGATTTCCTGCCTCAGACCCACACATGATTTCCCCCCAAACAAGATTTCAATGACATTATCTTTAAGAGTTTTGTTCTAATCAGTTTTGTGGAGGATCATTTGTTTATAGTTGTAGATTCAACTTTAACTTTAAGAATAACTGTATCCATCGTTAATTTCCGAAGCACATGTATAAACGCGACGTTCGTTGCAATTGACGTATGACCCGCACACCAGTCAATAAAGTGCCGAAATTGAATACAGATACTGTGTTGAGATGTGCGATTTTGAACTGAAGCCGCAAGATTTTGCAAGGAATTATATTATCAATGGATTGCACATCGATATAAAACTTTACTATGTAATTTAATGTACGGGGGTCTTCAGATTTGGTTGTCACGCATGCAACGCTAAAACAGCAACTTTCGTGCCAGTTCAACACGTTTCGAGCCTGACATGGCACACTGTACCGGAAGTATATTGCCATTTATTGGTGGTGGAGGCTTTCCACTTCACACGCTGGTGCCCAGTACGTATCGTCTCTGCGCTCACGTCAATGTAAAAATAGTCAGTTCACCGCCGCGAGTCGCCAAAATTGGCGTGAATCGTGCATTTTCACAATTCAGTTTTTCAACAAAAATTTCGGAGTTCATGCCTTTTTTTTGAAAAAAAAAATAAAAAAAAGTTCCGCATAAACTTTTTTCATTTTCGGCCAAAAATTTTACAAACGCGCGCCGTCAGCTTTGAGACCAAACCATTTTTTTTTTTTTGGCCTAATAAGCTTATCGGACTTAAAGTTATGTCGGATCTAAGCGGTTATATCGTTAAATGCGCGTCACACTACTTAATTAAGTCCGATAGTAAAAACCGACAAGAATTTAGTAACCGATCAGTGCACGTCCACACGGCAACTTTAAGTACGACGCTAATACAGACCAGAGTTTAGACCGGTGTGAAAGTAATCGTAGTCCGGCAGGTTCATAGTCCGGGCTACATAGACGACAACGGAATAGAATTAAAAACGTGAAACTAATGTGTGTGAAGAGTCAACTGAAATCGATTGCAATATTGTTCCCATTGTTCCCGGACTGTGAGCCGGAGACTATATTCTGCCCACAACCGGTGTGAAAGCAGATATAGTCCGTGGGAGCCATAGTCGGGGGGCTTCCATAGACGATACGGAAATTAAAGCGTGATGAACTAATGTTGCGTAAAGATTCAACTGAATCGATTGGCCCTATTGTTCACCATTGTCCCGGACTATGAGTTTAGCCGGACAATGTACTTCTACACCGGTAATAACTACACGTGTGGACGCAGCTAACACTTAAAGAAAAATTGGAGACTAGAAGAGAATGGGATAATCACAACTTACTGTTCTCGACAGGTGTGTATTGTGAATAATGTCAGCTGTTCTCATGTCAAACCAGAGATGGCGAATCGAAATGCGATTGTTATTGTTCACGTTCAACGTGCACTCACCGGGTTTTCCGATGGTGATATCACCGACGGCTGCAGGAAAATAATTTAAGTGTCTAGCGTGAGTTGGGAAATTTAAATCAATACTAAAGAGTGTATTCAATATTATAAAAACGCCGGGTTGGAAAAAAATATTAAAAAATACCAAACCAGGTCTGCATCATAGCGGTAACACCCTTTTAAAAGACACTTCCTCCTACTCTTCACGTTGCTTCTTATCCCATCTCATTTCCACACTCAAGCTGGTTCCGATTTGTGAGCCATTACCCCTGAGATATATCTTAACCCTAAAAGGCCGGGGGCGGGGGGGGTCCGCCCCCCTAGGGACATTTTTTGTCGTATCTCACCTATTTGGTTTTTTTTTCAAGCAGAAATACATGGATTTTTTTTTGAAGCTGCGCTCGATTATATTTTGAACAAAATCGGACCTACGGTTGATACGCGGCGTTACGTAATCGCGCACTGCGTGCGAGAAAAAGCTATTTCCTATTGAAATTACACGGAAACAGCAGCAAGAAATCCAGTTTTTACACTATGTTTACACTATGTTTTCTTCTTATTTATTTGATTTATTTGTAGTAAGATTATGTGTGCGCATACTTTGACACACATCATTGCCAAAAATCCAACTGTTGCTTGAAAAAATGGCGAAAACCATGAATTTTGCGATTTTTTTTTAGATTTTTCGCATTTTGCATTGACGTCATGTTTGGAGTCACTGTGACGTTTCATAAAGGTATGTTAGTAGTTGTTGGTAATCAATGGACATCGGGAGGGTCATAGTATCCACTGGTACCACACATATGTATAGTCATCCAATCCGTTTTCCGAGATACTAGGGCGGAATCCGCCCCCCCCCCCCCGGCGGTGAGATGGGTCAAAAAAGCCTGGCTCTTTTAGAGTTGTTAACCCTGTTACCGAAGGGGGGGGGTGGTTACCCCCTCAGGTTTTTTTCCCCGCTTGCCTAAAACCCCTTTTTGGTGCTAAATGTTTTAATGTAATTGCCCAATTGACATTTCCCGCTCCTTTTCCAAAAAAAAAAAAAAACATCCACGGGGTGGTATAGGTAAGATACGGGTGATCCCAAAGTGATGGAGGGGTGGTGGCAACCCACCCCCCCCCCCTTCGGAAGAGAGTACCAACATGCCTAACACAAACAGGAACATTTCACAGGGACACTCTTCCATGATACCAAAATGAGTCCAACATTGCCTAGCATACGTCACAATGGCGTATTAAAGTTCGCAGTGTCAGCAAAAACTGCAATGTCCATAGACACACACAGTTAACAAATTCAATTTTTAGCCAAAACGTTAGGGGGAAAATCAGATTTTCATCCGGTTTGGTTGACTTCTACTTGTTGGGAAGAAATGACTAGTTGTGTATACTAATAGCATTTTAGAGTTATAATAAGGTGTGGATCGCTCAAATGCGAAATCAATTTTCCCACCTATATTCAGTATTTTCGTACTTTCCTCAAATTATGACGTCATGGCAGGGCCGTGTCGCCAGGGGGGGTGCGATGGGTGCGACGCACCCCCCCAAAAAAAGTACAATGGTCCGCTTTTTGATGTTGGAGGTCCCGACTTTGTCATTTTGAAGGTCCGCTTTGTTGATGACAATTTTTTTGTCGCTTGCCTAAAATTTGGTGTTGTATCTGTTTTTGGTGCGCATGTAATATGGATGGAATAAGCAGCGTTGATACTATTGTATGACCCGCATTGTGGTGTATAAACTGTATTTTGCTGCCTCCCAGTGATTTGTTCATTCCCCCTACAAACCCCCCCTCCCCCCTGGTCTTCCGCATTTGGAGACGACGGTTTGAAAACCTTGGGGCCACCGGCGAGCGGCAGCGCGCCGAAAAAAAATTTGGTGTTGTGGTGCGCCAAAGGTCCGCTTGGGCCACCAAATCCGCCCCCCCCCCCCCTCCCGGCCACCCTACCACATACATTATTATATACAATATAACATATTTCGTCAATGATTGGTGGCTCCTGTCTCCCGTGCCTCCCCTCTTGGGGACTAGTTCCCCACCATTTCACAGGGGGCAAAAAAGTTCCCCTACAAAGCCCTATTTCCCCCATCACGGGGCCGGAAATCGTTCCTTTTATGGGCCACTTTTTCTTGCAGTCTCTTGGTAGGCTTGCGTTGCTGGTGGTGGCAGCGACCTCGACGAGGACTTGGGGCAAAGTTTTCAATGACAGAAAGATTTTTATGTATTATAAAAACAAATATGACTGCCTCTATATTCGTGAAATGGTGCAAAGTACCTTCCCCGGTTGTCTGGAGACCGTGGGCTACTATTTCCCTCGACCTTCGGTCTCGGGAAAAAATAGTAGGCTCACGGTTTCTTCCAGTCAACTCGGGTAGATATTTTGCACCATTTCCTCATGAGCAGTCCATATTTGTATACGGCTACGGGCCTGACGTCATGGTGACGGCATAATGGGGATGTTGGTACTTATTGGTACCCAATGGAAAGAGAAACTCTAAGCATCGTTGGACGGGCTGTTCAGTAACGAAAATCACAGGGGGTGGTCCCCCCCCGCCCCCTCGGGAGTTTTTTGCAAAAAATGGCTCAGGTAGATGGGGGTTAATGAAGGTTTGAATTTATACTCGATTCGTGTGATATAGGGACAACCTGTACTTTTTTACGGGTGAGTGAGAAGCTGTTTGTGAGGGCGCACAGCAGTAATTAAACTTGCAAACACTCCTAGTCCGGCGTTCGTTTAATTACTGTGTGTTCTACGGTCAGTACGATGTGCAGTGGTCAAAACATAGGGGGTCACTGGTAAACGGAATGTACGTTAAAATGTGAAATATTACCTCAAGGAGGCAGGTGCGCTATTGATTCTGAATATGGTAACAAAGGTTTTTGCGCTATCCCACACACGTGGGACATGGGGCTTGTCATTAATTTAATACGTTACCTAAACTAATACGACCAATTACAATAGTCAATGCACTCATCGATGGTCCAACGTAGTTCTCAGTAGTTGAAGCACGTGGGATTAAAATATGTGAAATGAAAAACCTGGCCGAAACACATAAAAATCCCGGATAAAAACGCAAACACTTTGTAATAACGTCGCCTAACGTTAGTCTAAAGATTTTGGGGAATTACTTTGTCAGTTACATACAGGAACGTTTTTTACAGTGAAGTGATGTGAATGGTAAACGGTAACAAAATTTAAGGTTTGTACTTGGCCCTTTCCTTTCAAGTCCCACTTTCTATTGTTAGGCAGCGATGCGACTTTGGGATAGATTTAATTTAAAAATGCTTTCTACCTATTTCACCTAATGGATATGACCAAAACTTTCCCCAGCTCCGAATCAGAGCGCGAATCGAGTATAGTAGAGGTTGAGAGTTCACAAAGGAGGGCAAACGTGGCAGGATTGATTGGGCTTACAATAAGTATTATTTTTACTGATGAAGAAAGCGTAAATGTTTTGAACTGTCGGTTTCTTAATATTTATCAAGTGGAAGAGCAACTTCAAAATAATGGACATGGATTATTGTTGATCCAAGAGTTGCTTGAGAGTTAAGTGTTCGAATGTATGATTCACGTTAATGTCTTTTAACTCAAGTGCAATATATGTTCAAAACTTGCTTTCAATTCCAATGCAAGTTTTGTTTATTTGGTTCATTGCTATCAGAAACGTCCTCCGTGATGCTTTTTGTTAAGAATAGCGATAGTCCCAGTATTAAAT
Source organism: Ophioderma brevispina (assembly GCA_023653785.1). NCBI lineage: Eukaryota > Metazoa > Echinodermata > Ophiuroidea > Amphilepidida > Ophiodermatidae > Ophioderma > Ophioderma brevispina. The sequence continues at coordinate 28,273 of JAMKCH010006262.1, forward strand.
TTAATGGCATTATCATCAGTGTTTTATACAAAAGCCCTTTGTTCTTGGTAAATTTTCTGTTAAAGCATACCTACATTGTATATAACCATGGAAAGAAAAAGAAGAGAATGAGTAAGAATGAACCACAAGACCCACTTGACGTTGATATGATCTATCTGCCGCCTATAATTGCAATTGTTTATTCATTATTCCTAAAGTGGCCCTTCCGAGGATACTCCTATTCAGATTTTATTCTCGAGAAATTCTTCAGTTGTGGTGTTTATTAATGCGTAAAGATTAGGGTCATCGGGAATCGGCGTATCAGCACGCGATGAATGCTGCAAAGTCAATACCCAAATATAGCCGCATCCATGGAAACCGATCAACACGCCCGGGGGTTCTTGGATTTTACTCGGGAAACCATGCTCGTTCCGAAAAATGACGGACTAGCTGCAAATGCGGGCCTACCGCTAGGGGTATCAAATTCAAATTAATCAAGTTCTAGTCCCGCTAGGGGTACAAATTCAGTTGTGATTGTGACTGGTTCAATGATACGAATAGGAAAACTAACCTAAACATATCAGCAAAATAACCCTAAGTGTGTATTTTTTCTTGCAGTAGTACAAGTGTCATTTTTCTTGTATATTGGGTCAAATTTACTCTTGATAATTTAACAAATGATAAAATGATATCATTTGGTCAATTATCAAGATAAAATTTGACCCAAAAAGTATTCTTTGAAAGCTGTGAAATTTCACTCTTTTTAGAGTGGGCTCTGTAGTCACTCCAAAAGAGTGAAATTCAATCTTTTGCATTTAGAGAGTAAACTGTAATATAAAATATAAATAGTTTACTATAATAACTCCATGAATGCACATAGTGGACATGCGTTTATCTTATCCATTAATTAGCTTTATTTAATCCCCGATTTAATCTCATAATACATTAACACTTAAGTGACCAGGGGGGTTCCTATGGACCCCCAAAATTTGTTTTCGCGCTGGCCGCTTTACGCGTGGGATTTTTGCGCCGATTTTTTTGTAATTGTCAGACTTTTAAATGCCCTTCTTTTCATACCAAAATAATTAAAATCGGCCAAGCCGTTAATGAGTTAATTAGTGGGGGTCCCCATGGACCCCCCCCCCCCTTGGGCACTAACGGAAGTCATCTGAGAATATTTTTAAAAATAAGAAACCAAGAACCAAAGCAAATTTTTTATTTTGCTGATATAAGTTCACACATAATTATTAGTAACATTAAAAATAATTAACCCTTTAAGTGCTGAAAACAAACAATTTCATCATGGACGTTACCAAACTGTTACTGTACAGACTCTATGGAAAAATGACGTGTATTTTGCAACACCCGTAAAAAATACAGGATTCCCTAAAACTGCTGGTTTTGTGTTAAATATATGTAATTTGGGTCTTCTAGAATAGATATCAACATAAAATAAGTTTTCAAAATGTTTGATGTAAGCGCAAGGCTCATTTGAATTTTCCGTCTTTTTGCCCAGTTTTCGCGTGTTTTGAAAACAATGTTTTGCCCCTAATGTGCAGCCAAAATAACAAATTTCATTTTTTATTGCTAATTTGGGGTTGCCTTATGACCCTTCACATGTGGTATAAATTTTGTGCAAAAAATCCCTCGGGAAAGTGGTTTCCTGGGGGGTGGACCCCCCCCCCCTTAGGCACCAACGGGAGTGAAAACCCCTTGGTCACTTAAGTGTTAAGGCCCAACATTAATGTGTACTTCACACCAACCAAATCGATCAATCGATAATCATTCTCTGAATAATGATTGTTCAAACCTTGCAATGAAAAAGCTATTGTACCCCGCAGGCGTTTCGGGAACACTTAAAACAATGCCTTAATCAGAGAGACTGTAACTTACGCTGAGCAAAATTTACCCTGTTATGGGTTTATTTTTTTGTTTATTTGAATGCAATAAAAAGGTGCATCTTGGGCACGAAAGTTAATTAAAGCTATTGTTACCTTTTCTTGATGATTCCAAAACGATGTCTTTGATTTTCTCAACCATAGAGTAGTCGCTAACGTGAAACCTATAGCTTTCACTCGGTTTGTTGGCTATTTGGTTTAGCTCATTCTCATTGATTCCACTTCCTACTCCTATTGCAAAAAGGGTAATTCCTTTTTTACGGGCATGTTCAGCAGCAGGTTCTACTTCGTCATGGGAGTGACCATCAGTCAAGACGATTCCCACTCTCGGAATTCCCTCCTTCTTACTTCTAGCGCCATTTTTGGTACATAATAGTTGTTTGGTCATTTTCTTAATGGCTGCTCCTGTGGTGGTACCACCACCTTTATACCTTTAACATACATAAGTAATATTCCATAATGTTTCAAGTAATTCCTTAGAGCACAGTTTTACTACTCGTCTTACCAGGCCTACCTTTGCAACATGACTACAAAGTTTTGAGGTTGCCATCTCTTGGACATTCGTTATTAGCGTTGATACTTATAGCATTGACCCATTGGTGTAAATATACAGACTGTCCCAATAAAAACTATACAATCAAACTAAAAATTATAAGAAATATAAACTGTGCATTTTTGCCAGATATTTTTACTTTATTTGTTAGACAAGATCCTAAGCTAAATCCTCGCTTTTATTCTATCCAATTGATGGACCCTAAGCGGAGATATTGTCAGTTGAACACAAAGGATAAAATACCACTTGGGCCAGTTTCACCTGAAGGTTCAAGAAACTAAAGGTATAAGGCGTGTAGCATCATTGTGGGATTAAACCGTTTTCAAACAAAAGAATATTGTACAGATCAAAGTGAATGGTTTATCATGCTTTGAACTAATCAATATATTATTTTTCAGTGAAAGCACCAGAAATTATTATGTTGTGGGTGAAATGGGGGACTCACTCTCAGGGGGACAAGAATCATGAAATTCGTGGACATTTGGGGAATTTGACTGC
>JAMKCH010006263.1:0-77383 GCA_023653785.1 Ophioderma brevispina
AAATATCTTTTTGGACATAATTTGGTGCTATTGCGGTGGATTGTCAATTTTCAGGGAAAATACCGATTTATCTCTGCGCTGCCATGCGGAAATAAGTGCCGAAATAACGTTCTCTAAATGCGGGGACTGTTCTCCCGGATCCTATACACCCATAGAAAATGTCTTGAAAATAAATACCCCAAGTTTTCCGCGACCCACCCCTGCCGCTTAACAACTCTCCATTAACCCTTTAATTTTATGATTAGTCACATAAAACCTAACATGCATGAACTATATTTTACTGTTTTAGATAACTACTGTTTATAATCCGTCGATCATTGGTCGCATTGGGCGTCCATTTATCTACCTATCTTTGCTATAGTGAATCACTTACAAATTCAAATTATTTCTATCAAATTCGCATGAAAATGTGCGTTAGGAAAGTGAAGATTGCAAGGGCAATGGCCGCTCATTCAGCCATGATTCGTCGACTTTTATCGACTAGTCGTGCCGCGTCCTGAGATTGTTGGATACGCCCCGGGCTCAAAATGCCTTTCCCCTTTTAAATACCTGTCCTCGGATATAGCCTGGCTGAAAAATAACTTTTCCCCAGTCTTTTCCTGAATTTCACCAAGCTCAGACACGCCTCTCTGGTGTGCAAAAATCACTGAAAGAATATGGTTTTGGGTTGTTTACGTTAAAGGGTAAAACTGCATCATTACGTGGCTTGAGGGTAGGGATGAAATCAAATACTTTGTTTAGGGTATGCAAAATGCGCTACTGATATTGTTTAGGGGCGTCAAAATTCCCATCAAGTACTTGTTTAGGGTAGCTAATTCGCGCTGATAGTGTTTGAGGGTTAAAATTCAAGTTTCGAAAATGACGTGTTTTAGGTGCTTTTTGGTGAGGGCTTGGACACGGATGATACCCCCTTGTCATTGAAAAGTGCCCCCCCCCCCCCCCCCCGGCTTTTCCTTCACTTCCTCCCCAAATGTACGGATCTTGCCCCCCAATCTCTTCCGAAGCCCAGTTGCCAGTTCAGCAGGAGAAACAAAATAACCTTTATTTCACTCGATATCAACTAACGTAATATCTTTAGTACGCTTAACTGGACGTTGAATCTGTGAATTATGGTGTACGGAAAATAGTCAGAAATATCACTCCGAGAAATATGGCACACGCTGAGTGATAACAAATGTGTTACGACCTGAAGCATGTACAACGTTGTTCCCGGACCGATGAGCGATGATGGACTTGACACACCATACTGACTTTTACCTGCATTGACCATTACTCATAAATATTCATGACGTGTAATAAATCTGTTGTCATCACGCAAGTTGAAATTTGACGTGATACCACATTTCGCCAATTTGAATTGAACGGAATAAAGCTATACTGACCCTGCTAACACGTCAAGATTGAGGTTACTGTTTAGCTGGAAACTTTAAAAAATGCGGAGTCTGAATGTTTTCTATTATTTATTAATAGACAGGTACACCCAGGTCATAACTAATCTAGTTTCCTACCACTAGCCACTAGTTTTTTTATGTGGCATAAACTATATTTTTAAAAGAAGGTTGGGGGCCCCTGGATTTTTGAATCCAAAAAACAAAATGGCGGCCAAAATATCAATTTGGCGAAAAAATGCCTAAAAAATGCATATTTTCGTTGTAACGGGCAAAAACTCAGAATTTCCACCTTTTAATATACAGAGGCCCGGGTCATGTCTCGACAAAGGAAATTAACCAATCGATATGTTTTGTCATTTAACCTTACAGAATCAAAATGGCTGCCTAACGCTCTATATCGTTTGCATAACCATAAGAGTAATTTTCAGAATATATTCCGTAAGTGAAAGATGCCGTTTTAAATTTACATTGTTATTATTATTAAACAAGAAGCTGTTTAGTGTAGATTATCATTTTGATTTAAAATTGGGCCTAACGAATTAAAAATGCGGCCAAAACACCAAAATCGGGCTTCAAAACAGTTAATTCGTTGATAAAATGCACCAAAATTTGGAATTTCCCTGTTTTAATGTGCAGGGCCTAGAGGCATAGGACACTCTCTCGACAAAGTAAAAATTTCCATTACCCAAAGATTTCAAAGTGGCCGCCAAAATTCCAATACAAGTAAGCACCACATATTTTATTCGGCAGGATATGGGATGGTGACATTATTAACTTCTTTTGAGCTATGCAGGAAAACCTATATGGTTATAGTTTCCACAAAAAGCGCCAAAAGAGGAATTCAAAATGGCGGTTCATTACAGGACGATGAGTTTGTATTTAAGTTTAACCATGAATGGAAAAAGTCAAAAATTAAAAAAAAAAAAAAAACTTGATCTAAGAAATATTGGTAAAACCGTGAACTAAAAAAAAAATCAAAACATGGAATCATATCATGCTTTGTGTGGAAACCAATCAAGATGTCCGGCCACCAGGAGTTCATTACCATAAGCGATGCTTGCCAATTCACTTATCCTATGACAAGAAAAGCAAACGATGAGATGAGGGAACAATAATTTCCAATTTGCAATCAATGAAGGTTTTCTAGATTGTTTGAGCGAAAGGCTACCTTACGAAGATTGATGGATGATATTAAAGACATAGGCCAAGAGAAAGGTATGAGCGAACCAAATATTCGCCATTCAAGATAATCTCAAGAAGCGCTTCAGAAAAAGTTTTGGTGACAAAATTGTTTCCTACAATAGGAAAGGGGTATCGTTCAACCAAATACATTAACCTGTTACTTACTCAGTGCAACACCATGGAGGCCAAGGATAAGGGAAGATGATTTGGCAAAGCATTGCAGCTCAGAAAAATTGAAGAAAGAAGGGGCTGGAATGGCAACTCAGCCGCAAGATTTACTAAATCACTTAGACAGTGGTGGGTTTCATTGTTCCTATTTACAATGCCATCGCGTGGTCATTCAATCCAAGAAGGAAAAAAAAAATGCTACATGATACGTTGTACTCCAAGTTGAAACAGGTGCAGAGAGAGGCTGCTGTAGCGGAAAAATGGGGAAACCCTGACACAGGCAATCGTTCTGGTGCCAGGACATCTTATTGGTCACATAAGCATTATATGATTCCACCGTGTTGATTTTGTTTTGGTTTCACGTTACCAATATTTTCTGTAGTCCAAGTTTACCATATAATGTCATGGTTAAACTTAAATACATAACTATATTAGTCCTGTAAATGACAGCCCATTTTTGAATTCTTTTGGCGGCTATTTTGTGGGAAACTATACCATATAGGTTTCCTGAAGTAGCTCAAAAGTAAGTTAATAATGCATCATTCACATATCATGCCGAATAAAAGTATGTATGCTTACTGTATTGTGTAGTGGCGCCATTTTGAAATCTTTGGTCATGGAAATTTTTACTTTGTCGAGGGAGTGCCCTATGACTCTAGGCCCCTGCACAATTCCAAATTTTGTGTCCATTTTACAACGAAAATACACTTTTTAGCCGTTTTTGGCGTTTTGGCTGCCATTTTTATTTCGTTTTGGCCATTTTAAATCACAATGATAGCCGTAGGTTCTTATGGAGTAGCTCAACATAAGTTAATACGGCCTCTTTCACATTACGAAATATTCTGAAAATTACTTTTATGGTTATGCGTAATCTATAGAGCGTTTATGGCACCATTTTGAATTTTGTAGGTTAAATGATAAACATATCGATTTTTTTCCCTTTGTCGAGTACATGACATGGCCTTTGTTATTAAAAGTTGGAAATTTCTGAGTTTTTTGCGCATTTCCAACGAAAATATCCATTTTTAGGCAGATTGTTAGCCACAATTGATATATTTGCGCCATTTGTTTTTTTTTAGTCAAATCAGGGTGGCCCCCACGCTTATTTTAAACATATAGTTTTTGCAACATAAAAAAACTAGTGGCTATGTGTTAGGAAACTAGATTAGTTATGACCCGGGATGTACCTGTCTATAAGATGATACCTTGTTTTTTTAATGGAATTTTTGAAGGTAAGCTTCACATAAAACATTCAAAACATTCGTCAAAGACCTCTTATTCTTACTCTGTTATTATCTCGGTCAATAGAATTGCCGTTAATATGTTAGTCTAATTTTGATACCCTGAGTATTCGTATATTTAGTTCATGATATTGCCATCCGCATAAATTTCTCCGCTACGACACCTCCTTACGGCATTTCCTATCATTGAAATTGGAAGGCAATATTTTCTCCTCGCATTTTACAATGGCAAAATTGAAATTAATAATGCGACCTTTTTGTTGCCAATATGACGCTACTTGCCCCTGGCCGCAAAAGGCTACATCGGAATTATACCAGTGATCCATTAATAACTGCGTGACATGGGGCTTCATAACTGGAGCACATAAATAATAATAAAGCTTAGTACTTTTCGCATGATTTCTTAAAATGTGCTTTTGAGAAAATTACACATACAAAGGGTTTTACTACAACCATTTTGGGAGCCTACAACGCAGATTTCTTTCTAAGGGACTTTTTTCTTCTACTGTCGTTGGCTCGAGGACCACGTATGTTATGTTTGTTGCAATGTTTCATGTTGGTTGGCCAACCTGGGCAATAAAATTTATTTTACCCTCGAGCAATTAAAGTGTGATGACAACTAGAACCCCGTTTAACCTGAATTCTCCTCTGAGGTTGTCACCTAAGGAGTCCCGGCGTTCCTCCACTGTGATTAAGGTGTTGTCTATTGCTCAAACTCCTGGATACATACCAGCTGATATTTTAAATAAAATTACATTTACTGAAACCGGTGTAGAATTTTTATGTCCGCCGTACTTCCCCAGTCCGGAGATTTCTAAGTCCTGGGTTTATAGTCCGGGGGATGTACAAATCTAGAAACAAACTACAGTCCGTCGGACTATAGTTACCAGGATGAAAGTCCGCCACGTGGAGATGCAAGTCCGGGTGGACTATCACTCCTTTAGGAAATTAAAGTGTCCAAATATGAAACTGACTCCTCCGTCCTAGTAGAGATTGGCGAACTGGTTCGAGATGGACTATCATTCTTTATTATGTTTATAGGCAGTGGCGGCGCACCGGGGGGAAGGATATTTTGCGCCCCCCCCCCCCGTGTTAAAAAGGGCCAAATTTGAACATTTTGGCTTTAAAAACAATCGCAATTTAGGTATTTTCATGACTCAATTTTATGTCATTTCCACCGACTTATGGACCTCCCCCCCCCCCACACACACGAAACCATGAAATAGATGCTCAGTGCCGTCGTTGTAGTGTATTTATCAAAATCTGTCGGGACACTTTAAACAATGACCTAACCGTAAAAAAATCGTCCGTTCTTCACCTCAAATTTTCTCTCAAATTGCACGTGGATCGGTTGTAACAACCTTCGAAGAACGTTTCGAAGGTTTATTGGACAAACAAGTACGAAAGAAAACCGCAAAAACCTTGTTTTGACTTGCCTGCTATCCTAATCGTCCTTTAGGAACACATGCTAACGACCAGCAATACTAATCATTATCTTATTGGCATAAAGAACGGCGTATTCGACTTATTCACTTCAGTTTGATCTATCATGTGGTAAGCTTTCAAATGTGCAAAAAAAAATGGTTCGAAAAAAAAATGGATGGCGCTTCTCTCTGGATGTCTCTTTAAGTGTTGACGGTTTCGACACAATTCTAATTCTTGTTTTCTCTCTCGTATTCTGTTCAAAATTTGACCCGCTGAATTCAATTTCGTAATTGTTTCAGTGTTAATACATAAATCAGTGAAAAACGCATAAATGTTTTAGTGTTCGTCCTCATTCACAAAATTGTTCATAAAATGAAGTCTGCAGTTTATCCTGGTATCACAAAACCTTATACATTACAATGCTCTTAGTAAAGCTAGAGGTAAATTAACCCTCGTCAAGCCTAGCCATCTTTTTGTAACAAAACTCCGGGGGGTGGGGGGGGGGGTGTGGGTTACACCCACGCCTGTGATTTTCGTTACTGACATCCGCTTCCTGTAAATTTGGTACCACAGGGTAGCTTTAGAGTTTCTTCTTTCCATTGGTATCAAAATGCGTACCAACATTCCCCATTATGACGTCACTATGACGTCATATGTTGAGGAAAGTACAAAAATACTGAATGAGGTTGTGTCATTTCCCAATTTTAGCGACTCAAAAACATTTTAGTATAGCACTAAAAGCTCTCATTATATACAACTAGTCATTTTCCATCAAGTAGAGCCCCAAAACTGCATGAAAATCGGATATTCTAACATTTTTGGCGAAAAATTGATTTTGCCCCATGTGGTCTATGTAAATTGACAATTTTGCTAACATGCTAACTTTATGACTTCATTGTGACGTAATGCTGCTAGGCATGTTGGTACTCATTGGTATCAATGGAAAGAGGAGGACCATTGCTATCTTTTGGTACCAAAATCAAGTGACTTTTCTGTGTTGTGCTAGACATGTTGGTACTTCTCTCCCGAAGAAGGGATGGTTGCCACCCCCCCTATCTATCACTTTGGGATCACTCTGTATCCTTACCCCCACCCCGGTGGCTGTTGTTTTTTTGGATGAAAGGATCGGACTATATGGCAAGCCAGAGCTGACATAAATACGAAGTTTTGACACTCTGTAGTGTTTGAACTTGACGACCTGCCTGTTGAACTTGACGACCTACCTGCCGAACTCGACGCCCTAACTGTCGAACTCGACGCCCTAACTGTCGAACTCGACGCCCTCCCTGTCGAACTCGACGCCCTACCTGTCGAGCTCGATCGATATACATGTCACGCAGTTCGACGTTATAACCTGTTGAAAATATGACGAACGATCTATACTTCACGCTCTATCGGTCAAACTTCACGCTCTACGTCAAACTTCAACAACTTCACGGTCGATGTACAAAAATATGACCCGATGTACAAAAATATGACGCCGATCTATTTTGCAATGTTGGGTGCTTGGGGTTGGTTACAAGCTGTATATACCAAATAGTATTGGCGGCAAGATGGAGAATCTTCGCGACTCGGCCTCTTCATAGGTGGAATTAATACTCTCTCGTCATAATTCCTTTTCTCTGCTCAATACTACGCCAGCATTTTCCCGCAGACAGAACCATGACACGCGTAAAGAAATACATATTTCGGCTCGCTACAAGCACGCAACAACTGTCGCGCCGCGTATGTCGAACGCCTATTTCAAAACAAGGAATTGTGACGGCGACTTAGTAGGAGCACTGGCTCGGGAGAGGGAGTTTCAGGTTATTTAGCATGGCTAACCAGCGGGGGGGGGGGTCAAGGGGGCGCAAGCCCCCCCCCCCCCCCCCAAACAGAACCCTTGCCCCCTTCAGCCCCCCCAAATAACTGAACTTTTGTACAGTGTCTATGGAGAAGGACCCCCAAATTTGCCTCCTCAAAAAAAAAAGCCTTGGCACCCCTTCAGCGCCCCCCATTTAACAAAGGTCTGGTTTACGCACACTGGTATTTAGGTATTTTTTCTGAGTGTGTGTAAATCATAATAGATATATGCAAAGTATTACTGTATAAAGCATAGCCGTTAGGACCTATGCTTAGGCCTAGCTGGAGCCTAGCTAGTCGGTTGGTCACGCAATGCACCAAAGATAATTAAGCGTCATTCAATTAAACAGAGCATTGCTAGCTGGAGGCACACAATCCTCTTCAAATGAGGGATTAACCATGTCTCTATCCTAGGATAACAATTAGTATTTTTGTATGGGACAATAAACCGGTCATTAATTTCTGTAAAATTGCACTGAACAATGTGCTGGCACTCTACTGTACAATGTGTATCGTATGCCGTGTTCGAAATTTATCCAGTGCACACACTGCAAAATGCTGCAACGTTTTGGCTGTGGCATTAAGCTTTCACATTTACCTGCACATTGCTACATGTGGTCCATGTCAAAATCGTTAGTCATGAAATTGATACATCTGACCAATAACATAGGCCCATTTCAATCATCAACTTCGAGATGTAGATTTTTTAAATATACGGTCAAGAAATTGAACATGCACATCCTTACTAAGTGTAAATACATACAATATGAACGTGGTAAACATACAATACATATGAATGATCTCATTGTTTTTTGGAAGTGTCTATTGACACGATAATAACGTCTCCCGAAATGGCTATTGACCCGATCATCGTCATGAGAAGTGAATGGCTATGGAGCCTATAGGCGTCCCATAGGCGTACTGTGAGGTGTGCTTCTGAGATTTGGCCGAACTTATGCTGGCAGAGACCATATGGTCCCCTGCTGGAGAAAATAATTAATCTGGAAAAATTGTCAAATATGATCCAGGACCACATTTGGCCATATGGTCCTGGAGCATAAATGCTCAATACCACATGGTCAAGGCCTGAGCATATGGCAAATATGCTAATAGAACAATCAAATTCTTGAGTGTTTTCCGCAATCATCGCCATCTCTCAAACTCGTTAGACATGGTTAAGATCGGCAAACTCGAAGTTTGATTTGCGATGCCTGAGCACAACAGCAACTGATTCAGAAGTATTGTGTAAATGCATCAGCCTTACAGCTGGCAGTGCTACTGACACAACCAACACCAGTGCTAAACAATGTAAAGTGAATTAGACTTGTTTTGGCAAAATTTAAACACTCTTTCACACCGGGCTGTCACAGAACGTGTTTTCACATGCCTCGGAACCAAATTATAGAAGCGCCGTCCTCCCACAATGAAAAAAAAAGGCTTGACGTCCGAAAAAATAGATCGGCGTCAGATTTGTACATCACGGATGACGTTGAAGTTTGACCTATAGAGCGTGAAGCTTGACCTATAGAGCGTGAAGCATAGATCGTCTTCAGATTTGTACATCACGTGACGTGAGTTTGACCAATAGAACGGTGAACTTTGACCGATAGAACGGAAGTTTTGACAATAGAACTTGAAGTTTGACCGATAGAACGTAAGTGTGACCGATAGAACGTGAAGTTGACAGATATAACGTGAAGTTTTTGATTGGGACAGATAGAACGTGAAGTTCGACCTATAGAGCGTGAAAACTCGTATTTATCCCGCTCTGGCTTCCATAGCGGACCTGTCATTGACAATTACATTATAATTTAGCACCAAAAGGGGGTTTTGCAAGCCGGTGAAAAAACATGAAGGGGTGTAGTCCCCCCCCCCCCCCTTCGGTACAAGGTTTAGTTTTCGGCTATACTATTATTGGAGATCTTTTGAGAATATGCTGAATTGACAAACATTGCAATCCGGGTGAAGTGAAGCTCTAACATAGACCATAATTGTAAATAACCTTTGATTTTTGGACTTTTGAATTTGCCTTTCAGCCATAATTTCAAATACAAATAGTCCAATTTTCAGTAACGATCTGTCAAGTCATGCAAAAGCCTAACTCACAAACGTAATAATACTCGTATATCACAACTGTCCTAAAAGCCTTTATTTTATTAAGCAAGGAAAAAATCATGAGGAGTTCTAGCGACCAAATTCCCCAAGCCCTAACCACGAGGGCGGGTGGCGAAGGATGCGACGCCCCTCCACATTCCAAAAAACCCAACATAAAGCTAAAAGAGGCCTAAAAAGGTCAAGCCAAATAGATTTTGCGAGCGATCGAGCCAACAAATTACTGTTTTTTATGCTTGTTGTTGAAAAAGTTAACAATTTGGTAAAAAGGTCCACTTTTGCCAAAGCTCACCCACCCCCCGCCTCTTTTTTGTGTGGGAAGGTCCGAATTTTTGGAGAAAATCCCATTTTGACAAACTTGCCCATCCCTCCCCAGAACAATCTTGGTCACGGGCCTGCATTCCCTTTTGCAGACAGGGGAAGTTATGTAAACTAATAAAGACGGTTTTTATATTCCTTGATCCCCAGTTTACCCATTACAAATACATATGTATCATGTGTTTGTTAGCACAGGAATAATGTTTCCCGTGACATTATGTCCGTGGACTTTCAAAACTGTGTATCATGGTCCCCTAAAGTCCAGTGGACATAAACCACTGGGTACCATGGTTCCCTGGACCATGGTATCTGGTATTAATGTCCAGTGGACAACTAACACTGGATACCATGGCCCCTGGACCGTGGTAACGGATATTATTGTCCTTGGACAACTAACACTAGGAGTTGTAATGTCCATGGGACAATTGCTTCCCTGATTTTATAGTCCGTGATATTGTGATATCAGCTTCAGTTCTTCTTCTTCCATCGTGCACGTTATAAATAACATGGAAAAAAAATCTGCGTTCCTATTTATACCCAAAAGGCCAACTAAAAAAAATAACAGAAAAAAAATATACTACAATATCCAGCAAAAGTAATTCGAACCTAGGTTCATTGGAATTCTTAGAATGGTGACCGTCCTAGACCTTGCCGTACAACAGGAAGGGGTTACAAAACCACCGCTCAATTTATTCTTTTGTCCTTCCCTTTTGAATAGTTGCATTCGTGATTAGAAGAGTGTAACAGAATAGAAGACTATAGTATCGCGTCCGCGGACACTGATTACTTTACTGCCCCCTGTAAAGGCACTATAGTCCCCGTGGGGGAATATAAGTACTGTGTCACATACTCATAGGTAAAAATAACTGATGCGTAAGGGCTACCATTCCTAGGTGCAGTTGTGCAGTGGACCTCTGTACCGAGGAGTCATAGTCCGAGGAGCATTCCTCCTCATAGTCCGGTTTAGGGCTATGTGTTCCTAGGGACGGGGTCCGAAAGGACCCCTGTCCCTAGGAACAATATCCAGCCGGGCTATAATATCTGCCGGACTATATGCGCTTTCACACCGGTGTAAAACAGAACCGACAGATCTGCCAGGAGCCATAGTCCGGGCTCCCATAGACGATAACGGAATAACGTGTGAAACTAATGTTGGCGTGAAGAGTCAACTGAATTGATGATTGCCTACTCCTTCCGTTGTAGCCGGACGGTAGTACGCGGCGCAGGAACTAATAATTTACTCTAACACCTACACACCAACCAGCACTTTATTAAAAAGCCTGTTTAAAGTTACTAGTCAATTTAATTTTAGTAGTCCTTGGACGCATATATATAGAGAGCGCCCGTGTTTCGGATTTGCAGCACTAACCTCTACCAATGGCGGCCGACTAGTGAAGTCGCCGATTGAAACCTTTTGGGCCCCTGCGCAATATGGCTTCATCAAGCTTTATTGCCATGGCTATGAGCCATGGCACCAAATTTTTGGCCACCAGTAATCAATTTTAGGGCATAATGCTATAGTGATTTTTTTTGGGGGGCAAGCTAAAAAACATCCCTAGAGTTAGAAAATATGTGATAGCATTTCCAGCAGTTGGGTAGCTTTTTGTGTGTTTATCAAGTCCTTAGTTTCAAGAGGCCTGCCAAATGCTTCTGAACACATATAACTGGTAAATCTTGGCTCCAGACCAGATAGAAATCTCATTTGGGTGTCCTTTGACTATGTTTAGGGGTAAGATTTCATTTTCATTTGTCACTACTTAAACATTTACGCATTCCTTTATGTTCAAATCCAAGATGGCTTAACCAAAATGGCTCCTAGGGCAGCTCTAGAGCAGTTGAAAAGGGATTTTCGTGTATATCTGACTAGGTTTTAGGGAGACCAATTTCATTTCTGTCTCTAAACCTTTTTAAATAAATAAACTCTACCTTTATAATTCAATAAACGTTTATATATTGTAATCTAGATGCGACTTTTAATTAATGTCAACACAGACCAGGAGCCAAAAATCTGAAAAAAGCGGCCTGGTTCAGGCTGGTTGTTATAATTTCCAGGGAAAACGAGGCCTAACAGAGCCGCTTTTTTCAGGACCGTACAATAGGAGTCCATACCATTTATTACAATGCTAATAAACACACAATTACACCATTGCCCATAACTATAATTCTCTTAGCTGAAGTCTTTCCGGCTTTCTTTCAACCAAGACCAGACCCTGGCAAATAGAAGGGAAAAGACCCGGCCCTGGTTACTATTTTTTCTACTCACCTGGCGCCTAAGTAAGTGCACATATGGTAAAAATCCGCCCGGTGCCCAGCTAATAAACATGTAATTAAGCTATTTTACAAGTTCTCCAGAACATGCTTAAGTTCAACTAGATGAGGGTAGTAGGGTGAAAAAATGTAAGAATAATTGGAACTAGGAAGTAACGCTACTTAGAAGATTACAGCACCTGCTCTTACTGCAGTGTTTTCTGACAGTTTGAAGAACAAGTACAGCCAGCACATAATTCACAAGTGCTCCAGTACGCCAGGTATTAACCCTACTTACCAACAGCCAGGTAATGTCATCCAATTGACTCCTGAAGCATGTGACCTCCCTCTCTCACACAGGTCTGACACAAGAGATAGTCATGAATTGACTATTGATGGTTTGGATTCCATCATCATGAATGGTTGCACTGCATCATCTGGATGGTTGTTTCAAAATTCTAATGGCAGTGTCCGGCAGCTTCTATTCAAGAAGTAAGTTCTGGCATCAAGTATGGAGAGGACATAATCAGGCATGGAAATGCTTGTACGGTGAAGGCAATACGGCTTGCAGGTGGTCTGCTAGTCGGTGGCTTGTGGGCATTTTGAATAGCACTGCAGCAGCAGCAACCTGTCGTCTGGAATGTGGGCTGGTAATTGTAGATGGCATATAAACCCTAGAGTTGTGATAGCATTGCGTTGATGAAAGCTTTTGGATGCCTTCCTTCTCCTTCCGTTTCTTATGTCATTCATGTGTTAGGACAATAATAGCACTGTCATGGTAGATAGGAAGTACTTGTTAACCTTTCCAAGTAAGAACTGGAGTGCTTCAAGGTGATATGTTCATGCAATTCCTGTTCATTGCCCTGGTAGATTACCTTCTGAAGAAATCCACTTCTGGAATCGATGCTGGAGCTGTGACCCACCCACACTGGTCGAGAATGTATCCTGCTAAGATGCTGAATGTCTGTATTATCGTCCTGTTGCTAATAAAGTGTCATCCATACCCAGGGCCCAGTCACAGCTTACTAGGACTTCAGCTGTAGCAACAGATCTAGGGTCTTGTCGTCTGTGCACCTAAGACAGAATATGACTACCAACTGCAATGCTCAATCCATCACTTGGGTCTCACGATGGGCTCTGGTGTTGTGTATCTAAAGAGATGAAAAGCAATTGCATGGGCAGCATTCTGGAAACTGGGAATCCTTTGCAGTAGCACATCCCTGCCAATCGTCACAGAAGTCAAGCTGTCTGAGATAACATATGTTACCATCATCTATTGGTGTCAATCATGGATCATTACCAAGGCAACAAGATCAATGCTATCCTAAATACCGCTGCAGTTACAGAAGGCTTCTAGTCACCTGCTACAAAGCCGACTGATGATGCATTTGTTATGTGGATAAAGATGAATCTAATAGTCGCAAACTAGCTCATCTTCATCCTATTATAATAATAATAATATTATTAATAATAATAATACATATAAGCTTTTATATAGACCCTACAAAGAACTGAGGAAGATGGATAGGGAAGCAAGGAAACAAATGCGTTTTCAATTACCAGGGGCGAGGTTGTTGATAGCCTTATAGACATATGGTATGAGCGTGGGGACTATGCTTTGTTTAACAGGGAGCCAATGAAGCTCATTCAGTAAGCCGATAGAAGTCTGGCCCAATCCACATAAGAAGACTAACCCCATAGCTTTGTCCTGCAGTTGTTGCAGATTAGTGAGATCGAATTCGCGTGCCCTGTTAAGAAGGGAATTTGCATAGTCCAGATGGGATTAAAGGATGGGTCCTCTAACCACACGATGACAAGCATCTCTGATGATGAAACGATGGATACACCAGATGTTACTTATGTGGAAGTTAATGGATTTACATATCGTATTAATATGACTGACATGGTGAGAGAATCATCAAAAGTGACACCGAGGTTCTTGATTGATGGTAATATACGAATGGATAATTCTCCAAGGTGCAAATGAAGATCTGATAGAGATATTTAGATTGGCATTTAGAAAGAACCCCCATCTTATCCTGGTTCAGGCGAAGAATGATTTGGATCATCCATGCGTTGATCACATCAATACAAAAAAGATAACTTAAGTGTCTGTTCACAATCGCCTTTCGTTTGGGATCCAACTTAGCATACAGTTGTAAGTCATCGGCGAAAGATAAAAAGCACGAATGGTATTACCGCCGGGGAGAGTGCACAAGATAAACACATGTGGGCTGGGCCTTAAATGGAACCATGCAGTAAAGAGCACCTCATGACATGATTTGAAGAAAATTCACCATCAATAGAGACTTTTGTGTTACAGTCTTGAAAATAGGTAGAAAACCAAGATTTAACCATGTTCCTAATGCCGAATGTAGTTTCTAGTCTTTGCAATAGTATGGTCGATGGTGTTCAGAAGGACCATGGACAGCTCTATTGTTTTCAAGAGATCGGAGCAGACCAGTTTCAACCTTAAGGAGGGCTGTTTCCGTACTCTGGTGGATGGACGAATACTGAAGAGGTCTGACCCCAGATTGCTGCTATCCACAGGCCCATTGCTTACGTAACGCTGCCTTCTCAAGTATGTTTAGAAAGAAATGGAAGGTCATGCAATAGGCCGTTAGTTTAAGGGAATTTCTATCCAGAGTGATCTGTTTAATATCATGAGTTATATGATGGACTTAGATGGAATTCAGCGCTGCAGGCAAGGGATGTTGTGTTGAAGCATAATAATAAGAGGAACGAATATATCCAGATTATTTTTGCACGAGCCAGATGGAAATGGAGAGCAGGGGCACAGGCTTATGCAGTGCAATTGACAATAATTTCTCTGCAAACTTCATTGCTTCAAGTTGCTTGAAATGCAGATGAAAAGAGATTGAGAAATCGGAATATTATAATCAAGATTTGGCATTGATCGTTACATTGTATGAACCAACAATCATTCGGATCCTTTTCAACTTTCTTGATGAAAAAAGATAAGCACTGTCAGCACGCTTATGCTTGAAATTAAAAAGCAGGCAGGCGGGATCTTGGTTGGCTTATTAACGACATTAGTGCAAATAGTTTATATGTCATTTTCTTTAGAATAGAAGAGGCACACGTAACAGAGGAAACATGGCTTTAGATCAGTGATGAGCCTGCCAACCAGTTCCTTCTGCAGCCATAAGCATTCTTCATCCTCTTCTGTAGATATGTCTTCCAGTTTTGTTCCAGTCTACGGCATTCACGCCTCGCACTATGGATTGTGTCGTTATACCATAGGAGTCCAGTTTGCCTAACAGCAGGATTTTGGTAATCAAGAACACACTTTCATCAGGGTAGATGATGTTATGCTGAGAATCCTCCACCCTCACTGCCATAGATGTGGAAAAATCTATTCACTAGTTCTAAAATAGTTTTAAAATTCTAAAAGTTTCTAAACCTCGCTTTACACTTTATTTCATATCAATGTTGTGTTGCACTATAAATTTGGTTATTAATTGTTGATACCCAAAATAATGATCCTAGCTTTCGATTACATAATTGGGCTTTTATATGTATAGCGGCCCATTTTGGCAGCCATCTGGGATTCCAAAATAAGCAAGGCTTCCACCGTTTAGGATGAATATGGATATGACATCTTCCCCACCTAAATCCTTGTTATAACCAAAATTAAGCTTACTCATTTTATGTACTCCTTAGGAGCAAACGTACGACAAATTGTACATGGGGCAGCCATTTGGGCGGCAATCTGGATGTCAATATTTATGAGCGGATTCAAAATGAATGGTAACGATTAAAGCTCAACCCCCTAAAGCCTGGTTGTAGGACATCAAAATTACTTGTCTGACTGCTATACGAGTCTAAGATATGGCACACCATCGGATATTAGCATTGGCGGCCATTTTGAAAAAAAAAAAAGGGTGGTGTGATAACCACACAAAAAAGCTACACCGCTGAAAAGGCGATCACATATTTCTCATTAGGGGTGCATACCTTTGCAAAAAATTCACTAGAGCCTTACTGCTCGATGATACCGACAATCCCTATGCTCATGGACTACAAGTATGACATTATTTCATGCCATATTGAGCTAATGGACAAAAGGCAACTTCCTCTGTGGTTTCAATCGGCGACTCAGACCCGCTATGTAGAGGTCAGTGATTTGCAGCCATCTTTGAGGATCGAACGATACTCACCTGAGACCAAAGTTCATAAATCACTTCCATCTCAAATACGGCCTACTCTCGTTTGGGTGTTTTAATGTGGCCACATACAGTTGTTACAGGCCCCAAAAATTATCAATGATTTTTATTTCACTTGAGACAATGTTAAGTCATAAATTAGCACATAAATATTTTAAATATAGTTAAGTAATACAATATGGGATATACCTGGTTTGTGTGCATTAACTGGTGTAAGTAGCAGCCAAAATTAGAATTCAAGATAACCGCGGAGAATGTTCTGGAAATACTTGAGATCTAGAGATCAGACTAGCCTAACTCAAGGTGTGATCTATGTGTCTGGCCCATAGATGGCGCCCTACTGTATTAAGGCATCAGTGCGTGGTGGGTGGATGGCGATGACATTCTTAATATGGGAACAGTGGAGCTGAATCCAGAATTATGATGTAATGGACTATATTTAGCACATGACTCATTATTAGCGAGGACCAGATCCCTCTAGATTGTTTGAGAGGATATATAAAGCCTGGTGAGAGAAGATTAGCAGAGTATCCAACATCTTAATCCAATGTTATTAGAGAGTATATACACATCTTGCTCCAAAGTTATTAGCAGAGTTCCACGTTGACAGTGACAGTAATCACAGTCTAGTTACTAATCTCACCATTATAGGTGGACATGTCATAGTTAGTCTCAGCTCCAGCAGGTTCGTTCCGATTGTGTAGCCGGGTTCGGTTTTGTATTCGTGGCCTCTGAGTATCAAGGATAAACAGCTACAGCACTTTTGGCAACTTATATTTTAGTCGACCTCCGAGCTTAGGGAGTCATTAGGAGCTGGTTTTCTTCAGTAAGGGCAAGTCGTCTGTGGACACGTCCCACTATTGGAAATTGGAGTTTTGCGATGGAATATTCGCCAGGAGCTCTTGCAAGTTCGGCATCTTTATAGTAATTTTGCTGAGCCCGCGTCGCGGCCCACACCAGGTAGTAAGTTTAGTTAGTTCATAAATTAACAACTTTATTATTATAGATTGATCTTTGATTATTTGATACCTAATCGATTTTTTTGGTTTTTTTGAATGAGAATTGATTTAAACACACAATTAAAATAAAATCTTTTTTGGTTTTTTCTAAATTTTGTAATCAAGTTCACAGTGTATGTCTAGTTTATTCAGGAGTTTGAAGCCGTAGTTTTGAGGTGGTTGGCCGTGGGTTCAAGGGGACCGTAACACATTCACGTAACGTGTAAAATCACAGTTCCAATTTGTTGTGAAGATAAGCATACTCACACCGAATACTCACACGGGAAAAAGCAAGTGAGATGAGAAATCCTCTATCCTCAAGCCACCATATCCTAACAAAGACTACTAACTCTGTTCAAGACTCTTAAAAGAAGAACATGCACATACTAAGAAGACTGGGTTTGAAAAAGCCCGCCAAATGTAGTCATACTTATATATAACAATAACACTTTCTTCGAGGTTACGCGTTGTGATAAATGACGATTAAATACCAGAACGATCCCTTGTGTTGGATGGCCACGTGAAGGTGAATAGCCTCTAGATAAATGTATTCCAAAACACAGGTGCACTGGGCACTGCCATTTTTTTCATGGTTATCAGTTCCGTAATTGCTACCTTTGCAATTGCATACGTCAATTAGAATATGCTATATGAAAGACAGTCCCCAACTCCATAGATTTGGGCTTTCTTCCCAAACCCACTTAGAGTGTGAACTTCGGCTTTTCTTTCAGGATGTGGCCATTTAGTGACCCCCATGTCACTAATGACCCTGATGAATTTAGCAGCCTTAACGGAATAAAGTGCAGCATCATAAAGTGAAGCGCTAATTTATTCTACTGCCTCATCAAATGATTTCTTAATCGCTGCCATACTGAAATGTGTATTGTTCCTATAAAAGTAACCCTTCATGTTGGCCCATATCAGCTCTTCAGGGTTCAAATCACAGTGGTAGGGAGACAAACGTACAATTTCATGGCTGTATATTTTAAGCAGAATGTCAATTTCATATTTTTGAGCTCGTGGTTTATTTTGCTTGATGACATTGTAGAGGTCTTTTTTTCGTATAAAATAATGGCATGAAACTATTCTTGCATTTCCGACTTTGAATGTCGGAAGTTTTTCAGCTTTGACGCTATGATAGCTTGCATTTTCCATCACGACAATGTACTCTTTGCGTATGTTTGGAAATAAAAGTATTTCCATCCATTCTTGGAAATGTTTAGAGTTCATCTCGTTTTGAAATGATAATCCACTGATGCGTTTTTGATGACAAAGCTGAATCTGGCTCCGGGAACAAATCCATCATCACTTCCAGCATGCAGAATTACTAACCGCTGTTCTTCCTCCAGTGGTGTTGGGAACTCACCATTTCCATCTTAGTCTATCCAACACTTTTTCAGGGGTGACTGGTGGTAATCCGTGTTTCGTCGAGTTATATGATTTGTGAAGGTTCTTTAGTTTGTAGGATCTTTTAGGTTTGCGTAGATAATGAAAACAAGAACTTTCTGTCATTCTGATGTTTAAATTTAAATCCAAGGCCTTTCAATAGTTTCCAGAGACTCGTTCTTCCACCAGTAAAGTTAATATCTTGACGAAACTTTTACTGTTAAAAATCACTATAAATGTGCATGACTGACGGTAAAATACAGTAACTTCACAAACTTTTCTTACTTTCAAAGTGAAGTAGACATACTACAGCTACAGGATATTTTCACAATACACTGGACAAATGCACGACAAATTCATATTTCCAATGTTCGTAAATTTCTGGCTTCTAATACTGGCAGCTTGGACGAATCCTTGAACTGCCGCTAAACAACCGTAATTTTACGGATTTTTATAAACCGACTAATGCAGAACTCTTGTGAGTTGACTTTTAAGAATAGTTTATTTGTATTGGTTCATTGTCCGTCTTAGTTCATTGTCTTTTGTCTTAATTTACGTATTGTTTACTTCAGCATAATGAAATTAACGACGTCATAAGCATAAAAGGTAGAAAAACAAGTTATCTTATATACCAGTAAAAAGAAATTTTATCCATAATTCTTATAGCTTTCTGAATCAAACTTCCACATTTCTTTACCATGAAATTTCACGAAGACAGTCGCTTTAATCGATTGACCTTAAAACCCTGTTTTTAAGACCTAAATACCACTGTTACATAGACTTTAATATTATTTTGGACCAGATTTTCGAGTTGTCGTTAAGATGAAGCGATATTCAATTTATTACTGAATTCTGTTTGAACTCGCCCCACTTTCCTTAGTCCGTGAATTTCTCTAAATAATAAATGATAATGCGTTGTTTTCTTCGGAAATTAATGGTTATCGAACATACTTATCATCTGCAATGAGGTGCTGCCGGGACCGGATTCGAAAAAGGCTCAGGGAAATTAGGGACAACAATGTACTTTGATGGATCTTCAAAGCAATATTCGGGGAGAAAATTCTTCGAGTTTCGTTCACTCACTAAGAAGCCTCTAACAAGATGCGCTGAGCCTATACTATACCAAATTTGAGATATATGATTGGACATAAATTAGAATGCTTCTTGGTATTTTGGTATTATATCTATAAAAAAATTCATCTAATAAAAAAGTTATCATACAAAATTGTGAACCGAAAAAAATCTAGTGTTTACTATATTCCGGAGAGTGTAACTTTTATCATGAATAATTATATAAACTCATTATTTTGCTCATTTGTAGTGTTTTTACTCGTTTTCATTGCCTTTTTTTAAAATAAAATTATCCTTATTAATGATAAATTGTTAAAGATTGCACTCCCCATGAATGCAGTTACCCTTAAAGACTATTTCAGTTCGCCTTTTCAACAATTACCTGCAAAACTCCAAGATATTTTGTAAATATTGAAAAAGCAGGGAAAAAAATAGTAATTATTATCGTTTGGCATCTTGTTGGAAAAGTTTGCCGACATTGGACAATGCTAAAACAAAAAAGGTATATAGGGACCTTTCACGGAAGATAAATTATGTCGAATGGACTTTTGTTTGCCCTCCTTATCGTCCAAGCATTCGAAGAATACAATACACGCATCTGGTTAGCCTGAACATTTAACATATTTCTGCAGGTGATTCTTTTGTATTCTCTGCAGGCTTGTGTTATCCTGGAGGACACGTGGTCAAGTTAACATTTTGGCCTCCCGTTAAAGCGTCCTATACTTTTATATTTTAATTCTACTACTAAAGGTTTTGGGGGCGGTGTTCTATAATAGATTTATCGCTGTGATATTTTTACCGCTTCAGGCAGTCTTACGGATAAAGCTCATCCAAACAATGCCTATAGTTCAAAGCGGTAAATTTTTAATAGAACAGCGGCTTCAAAACTTAGCCCTCGGTTAAAAAAAAAAAAAAAAAAAATTACAACAAAGTGCCGGGAATAACCGGCGAGCTAACCGGTGGTTGTGTTTTTACCCCCACCCCTTACAAGATTAGAACACTCTTAGTTTAGTACAATATAAAATTTGTTTTTATTTTATGGTTTCTGCATTGTGAAGCTGATAAGAGAGAATAGACACTTACAGAATATATCGCAATTTTTGGTAAAGAATAGGTTAAAACCCCCTTATTGGGGTCAAATACAGGAGTAAGGTTTAAAAAATCTTGAGTGCACTACTTTCTTGCGTGGCATATGGAAAACTGCATTAACATTTCTGAAAACGCATTTGTTTTATTACGAAAGTGATGTAATTTTATGATTGGTATGTTATACCAGTATGTTTTCTCCAATTAAATGGCAGTTGGGCAGCAAATTTGAGGCAATTTACTCAGTGCTCATCAATTTCACATAGATTGGCCCAATATTTTTACCGATTATAGAGTATCTCGTGCCGGGCCCTTCGACGTACTTTACGTTAAGTGATTCATAACTAAAAAAGGTTTCTGGGTATATTTTGTGAATTTAACGTTGACTGTTTGGCAGATATAAATTGTTAACAGTATTTCATCTGTGGGAGTTTTAAATGTGAAAGTTCCATGCCCAAAGTGGTAATTTTTTCCATAGACTACTGTAAGTGGGTTAGTGGCATAGGCGTAAATCCCGGGGGGATGGGGGGATATATCTCCCCAATATTTTGATGAGGGGGGATGGTCAATACGATCCCACCCACCCCCCCCAAGGTGATGCCTGTTCATGTGTTTTTCACCACAATAACCTCATATTTTACCATAATAGTTTTTTAAAAATGGTAAATTGCGCGCGCTTCGCGCGCATTTCGTTTATTAACAATTACATTTAACGATATTAGCTTCTAAATGGCAAGGTTTTTAGCGCGCTTCGCGCGCACATGTGCCAGTAATAGATCTTTTCAGCAAACCCTGTTTCATTAACAAATTTTCATCAACCCCATCCCCCCAATGTCAAAAAGAAATTTACGCCACTGGTTAGTGGTGTTTAACCTATTGGGTAAAACCCATGATATACTTCCAGTTGCAGCGAACGATTTCTGCTCGTGAGCATGCGTAACACTTGATCTTGGGTCAAAATCCGCTATTGCGCACGCCGATCGCTCTAATTTAAAAAAAAAACCCTTATAATAGAAATGTTAAAGGACATAAACATTGGAGCTTTGGAGATTGGTGTTGTAATTAGTTGGCTCAACTTAATCACAAAATGTAAAACATTTCTAACTTTTGAGTACAGTTTGTGGAAATAAAAATCTTCAATGAACTGATTTGAATACTAACATCACTAAAATATGGCTGTTTTCATCGAAATTGACATTACCACCAACTTTTATTGCGTCAGGAAAAATGGTGAGGCCTTTTTTATTTTAAGTTTACTACACAGAGGTTTACTGATGAATCGATACCCTAGATGTCTTTAAAATAACATGAAAGAAACTGTAGTTGATTAATTAAAAAATTAGACCCATTGCCCATCAAAATTTCAGAGACCGGATTCACGAAGGATATTTTACATATGACATGTCTTAAACAGTCCGTATACTTTGACACAAAGCGCGATGTTAAAATTCTCGAAGTAGTGTTAGTCGATCCCAAGTAGACATAAATGATAGAACATCGATCATATCAATCTTTGTCGGGCTTTTGCCGTACTTGAATGACGCAGGTATGGTGTAAAACGACAGAAAAGCATAATGAACAGAATGGGCATAATGAGCAGAATGGTCATAATGAGTAAGAAGTTTGCCCATTTGTTTTTATTCTACCGAACCGCCAGTAGAGCGGGTAGCTGGCATTCTTAGAACGTGTCATAATTCACTACCTCTTTCCGCTGGTTTCCCATTTGATTCAAATAACCAAAACACTTGAAGGTCCTTGTTCCGTGACACATTAGCCTACAATAATTTTTAAAATTTATCTATAGTACTAAATATACCGTTGAAAAATTATTCGAATGAAAGCACGCCCTCAATTTGGTTAAGCGTGCTTCGTGAATCTGGCCCCCGGATTGAAAACATATTAATTCAAGAAAATTTGAAAATTAAAACATGGAGGTATGGCTATGATAATCTAATATTTTATGCGGCTTTAGTGTACACATTCTTCCACACAGGTTCTCATACTGTTATATCAAGTCTATTTGACATGAAGTCGCTGATATTTTACAAGATAATTTCGTCCCCTTGGAGCCAGAAATGGCTATGTCCAAAATGGCATTTTGAGATAGACGAGTTTAAAGTTTGATTATACTTAAAAATAAGAAAATCAAGTATAAGCAGCATTTGAAAATCTGGAATAAGTAGTAATCTTCCAGGTTCATGTTGATATATATGCCAATATACGCTGGTTGATCCCACGGATGGTCATTAATGTAAAAATGGAAAAAGCCAGATCTGGCTCTAAGGGGACGATTTTTAATAATATAATTGATTTATTTTATTTTTTTTCCCTGTTCCTATTCACATGATTTACACAATTCACATCTAAAACGGTAAATTCTTATGACACAGACAAGGTCACCACAAGGTAAATACCATCGTGTATACAAGATTTCTTATGCGGTAAAAACCAGTCTACTCAATGTCATTTAGCAAGCGCAGTTTAGCATTTGAATTAAGTCAAAAAGACTTTAAATCAAATTAGGCCACCCCGATATGGGTGATTAAAAGGCAGCTGACGTTAACAATAGGTGTACGGGACATGGTATGTATAAAACTGTGAAAATGGCTTTAACGATGGGATATGCGAATCACATCCATGGGGTCACAGTTGGAAAAGGTCAGGATTAAAACATTTACATTTCACACTTAAAAACTCATCAAATGAATAAGTAAGCACAGGATATTGTTTATGGAATTATAAAATTACATATATGAAATGTGATTGCGTGAAAGTTAATTGTTTGTGTTTTTCAACACTAGAGAAATTAATTACCAGAAATATAAAAACTTCAGGCGCTGCAAACACTTGTGAGAACATTACCACAAAATACCTGGCATTGTGAGATAGCACCATTGCCCAAGGCATTCCACCATTCCATGTAAGTGGTCATGTTCATGCATCCGGAAAAAAGTTATTGAGAGGAATTGCAATGAACATAAAAGTTTAGTTATTTTTTGATAATTTTTGTATACTCCAGCAACGCTTCAATCGGCCCGTAAATGACTTGGTTATTACTGGAAGATTTTAATTGCCCTAATCGGGGCCTTTAACTTGTCTGAACTTGGACCACGCGAAAACCAAGTGAAAAGAAAAGCCTGCGGTAGAGTCATTTTTTGGATGGCTGAAATAAAAAAAAAATGAAAATCCATAGCTACAAGTCATAGCAAGTGTAAATGGTTTCTCGGAATTTACAACCAAAAAAATTGTTTGAAGATATGAATGAAAACATACGATGGTGATACAGGTTTCATTCAATGTAAGTACAAAGTAAGTTTCGAAACATTTCTACTTAATTGATTAATTTGATTCTGAAAAAAATATTGAAAAATAACAGACAAGAAAACATAATGATTTAATAATGTGAAAAATAACGCAATTTATGTATTTGTTATAATCCTATATGAGACATTTTCATTTTGAGCCTTATAATCGGCACAGAACCGAAGACATCATTGTACGATGTTTGAAGAAAAGCGAGGCATCGTGCCCTAAAGTACAATGTCAACAAACTCGTCAACTGGATACTGGCTGGAGTCCTGCCAAGAGTAAGATTGACGTCACACCAATGGCCCCAACTGAAGTAAAAAAAATAACTTGGGAGGGGGTCATACTTTGTAAACGGGCTTAGTCTTAGTTGCAAATTCTCTGGAAAGGCAACGGAAATGGCCTTTCAGATGAATAACTGTTCATATATGCCAGTTGGGGTTAACACATTCAAGGAACTCCAGAAACAAATGTCCATACTTTCCGCCGTGGACACTTAAGGATAATAAGGTGTATTGCTCGACTTTCACTCAAAGGGTAGGCTGGGCTGAATTAGATAAAGATCTGTTTTAAACTTAGTTAATTCATCTTTAGTTAATATAAAGGATTTTTTTTACTTTTTTATCTATTATTTATTTATCTATTTGTTTAATTCAACAAACAAAATCTATTCATCCTTTGATAAATGTCGAGGTTTGTTCTTTTCTTTTTCATTTATGTTTTGTTTTGTATTGTTAGTTTTGGTTTAAAAATAGTAAAAAATTAATAATTTAGGTTTTTAAGTTTTTTTGTTTTGTGATGTTTTGTTTACCCCGATGAGTTGCATACACATGTTCTCAATGTTTTTAGAATTGTTTTTACCTTACCTTACTCTTGAAAACGTATACTTATATAAAAATCCCTCTCATTATTGATGAAGTGAAGAGGACAAATATTTTCATTCATTTCAAATAAAAATACGAAAACTCACTTTCCAACGTGACCTTGCTTTTTTAGTCAGACTGGAGGGGTGCTTGCAATCTTATACCGTGCCCGCAGCACCCAAATAGCCAGAGACATGCTACAAATGATATTAAACCAGATAGACAAACAATGCAACTACAAGGACAGCGCTTGATGAAACAGGCGTCGTGTGGTAACAAGCAGCGCTCTTAACACACAGTATGGGAGAATTCGAGCAGCTTCCCCAGTGCCATGTCCAATGAACCACCGAAGAGTGAGTTCAATGTGTTTAAAATCGATCAATTCCAGAAGGGGATCTACTGGGATTTGTAACGGGAAACCCTTTAGTTCTGGGGACAAGCTTCTTTTCCATTGGGTTACACCATCCTCCTTTTTACAGCACAACATGGATGTCTACACAAAAGCTCTTAATCTTATAAGTTATACAAATTAGCTAATCTGATTCAATTTCAAATGTATTTAATTTAAACAGGGAATTTCTAAAGTCATTGTCAGGAAGGCGGAAAAACCTCCAAAGTGCTGTATGGGTCCATAATTTTACATCATACTAGGTGATGGTGTCATAAGAATACTACTACGTCTATGCTCATACACGACACACTTTAATTTTCATTAGACCCAAAATTCCCTGGTGATATTAGAAAACTGTATTATTCAAAAAAAGTTAGATGTGGATTCTTAAAAATCAAGACCGGTGTGAAAGCAGATATGGCCGGCAGGAACCACAGTCCGGGGCTTCAATAGACGGAAATCGGAATAAAGCGTAAACTAATGTTACGTGAAGAGTCAACTGAATCGAGTGCCCATTTGGTCACCATGTTCCCGGACTGTGAAACCGGCGGACCATATCTCATGCCACACGGTTGAACCGATATAGTCCAGCGGGAGCCCCAGTCGGGGCTCCATAGACGATACACGGAAATAAAGCGTGAAACTAAATGTTGCGTGCAGTGTCAACTGAATCGATTGCCCCTTGTTCACCATTGTTCCCGGACTATGAGAACGGCGAGAACATAATACTTCACACCGGTATCACTGCCCAAACAAGTGAACCTCAACAATTACAAGACAGGTTCTTGGTGCTGCGAATTCTGGTAAACCTTCAAATATATCACAGGTTTCTATCCGTATTTATTTAGCGACCATACGGATAGAATAACTGTGACTCTATTTAAAGGTCACCAGAATTCGCAGCAACAAAGAACTCTGTCTCTGTCATTACATCAATTTGTAAGACACAACATTTTTCCAACAGTGTAATCTATGCGTGGCATTAGGCGCTTCCTTGACAACATGCTTTGAGCATAAATGTTTGCGTTTGTGACTAGTCGCCTTAGGAAATCTATAGCCTCCAATGAAGGAAATTTGAAAGCTTTCCAGATCAACTGCTAAACTCTTTTCGATTGTTATTCCGATTATTGCTACTCCCATTTCGAGGAAGTCCATTGACATTCAATGAAGCAGCGTATGAACTTCATATCGTAGTGGTCACGACATACTGTCGAATTGATTTTTGGTCAAATGAGTTAAAGACACTACCAGGTGATTCACCCGAAAGAGTCCAAATATTTGAAATTGCATAATCGCTTAAATTGAAGGATACGTCTGTAAAGTTCTCATAAGTTATTTTTCCAAGAAGAACTGCCAGAAAGGAGAAACGGCAGTCTTCAAAGATATGACTCTCCATTGAATGATGTGTTGCAGTAAGTGTCCGTTAAGGACAGATAATGACTAAAATATAGGATTCTGTGCTTATTAGGTTGCTTCTGGTCTTATCATTTGCAGTATGTTAGGGTACCCTAATTGTTACCAAACATGCAAAAAGCGTATGATTTTTTTCGATTTATGATTTAGCAAAACACTGATAGTGCATTTATAAGTTGATCAGGTTGCATTTTTATGTACTCTTAAGGTAATCCAAAACTAATTGAATTTACATTCCTCCCAAATAGCCCTGTTCGAATAACACCCATGTATAAAAGGGTTTCACAGAGCATCTAAACAAAATTCGACCATACCGGGTCCATAAAATTCACACATGAAGAGGGCACTGACAACAATAGTACAGCTGTTAAGCAGATGGATTGTGCGCCTGTGAGAAAAGCAGGGAAATTTCCGCAGAGATAAGTGTGCCCATATGCAATAATTTACGATATGTGCCCAGTTGTACCTGTCCTAATATGGCCTGGAGAGGGCGTTTCAAAAGTGACCACCCAAAATAGCCTAAAATGACAAAGTACACCTGAAAGATGTCATTTTCAGTGAAATTGAGTATTTTTGATCCATATGCTCGATCTAGGAATGTTCCAGTTTCACTGAAGCATATAAGAGGGCGCTTTCAAAATGGCCGCCAATCCCAATATTCAAGCCAGAGAAAGTGGGCGATGTTGGGGGGCGCTGTGAGGTGCAAATTGCTATCGCCTACACCAGTTTGTCCCAAATGGTGGTAATTTTCACAATCAAGACCCATGACTTTATGCCATGGATGGCATCATCCCTCATTACTAGGGGGACCACTCAACCCAATACATTACGTACCGAAGGCCGTTGATCACAGTAGGGCAAAATCCTAAGTCGTCCCGCCCCCCAGTAGGTATGTGCCTCTGAACTAGACCAAAATGCGTGAAGAAAATTGCCAAATTTCATGAATGTTGCCAAAACTTTGACGTTGCAATTGGGCGAAATTCCCCGAAGAAGTGGGATGATTATAAAAATAAATATTTTGGTCACATCGTCATTTTTGAACCGAGCCACTTTTTCCCCCTGCCCCGCGTCGGTACACCACTGAAACCATCAGAGATGACGTCATCACCATCCAGAAAAAGGCAGTAAAAGGGTGTCCTTTCATCATAGGGGATGGATTAAGGTTTCCATTTCTTTGAACATGTTTAAATCGTAACCATTTATCCATCTAGGCCTACATGTCAGCGTTTAGGGTTGCAATTTCATAGTATTCATTGGACTCATTAACTGTTAAGCGTAAAAAAGCAACATAAATGGGAAACATGTTGTCATGTCATTATCTCAATTGTTGCACTAGTTACAGCAGTAACTACATTACAGCAATACGGAGTGCAAACCACAAACATTTGGGTGCTTTTTGATATGGGTCGGTCGCGGTTATTCCAATGACTAACAAATCAGAATAACCCTTACAGGGTAGTTGATTCCTCAGCTGCAACGGTTTTGGAATAAGATTCATTGCCAACATATAAAAAAATTCAGGGACATTTTTCGTCAAGATTTCAACTTTTACGTGGTAAACCAATGGCGAACGTCTAAAATTGGGATTCTGGTCGCCTTCCCCTGTGTCCTTGTTGACATTACCACTGAATATGACACCAGTATGGCATGAGGGCCTGGCAATCAAGCTTACTGTTACAGATCAGTCTCACCTAAGACAAGACATCATGCTCCCTCTGAAAGGAAATGTGTCATCTGACAGTGATGCTGGGAGACTTTTCACGCAGGTATCCTAGGGATGAAGGATTAGTCACCTGTGTGGGTTCTAGATGGGTGGGTAAGCAAGTGAGTGACACCACTAACAAACTGGTGAGTGGTGATCTGACATATGACGTATGCAGCAACATGATTAACTCTTGAGGTCCACTGGGGCACCTTCTTGTTTGCATCCTCCACAGTGCGGTGGGTTAATTGCGCAATTGGTGTATGTTGCGCAAAAAAAAAGCAATTTGAGTTTTATGGGCCTAGTTTTCATCATCCCTATATCTTACGCCTTTTCTCAGATCTTATCTCTGTATACAAACAGGGGTTTGGGCTGCTCAAGGCCAAAATGTGGGAATGGGTCTGACAGCCAAAAACCTGTTAGTACCAGAGATGAACGGCATTCAGCTTATCGCCAAATGCCCCTCTATTATCTGCCAAATGGAGCGAGATGGTCTTGCAAAAATGAAGGATTGTCTGTTTTCACTCACATTGGAGCATATCACCCCATTTCACGTGTCACATTCAGAAGGGGATATATGCGGTGGCTTCTATGAAATGGCTATCAAATTCAATGAAACAGAACTTTCAAATCATGCGGTGGATATAGCCACTCTCATAAAATATTGTATATTAATACTCGTGTATAATATAAAGTAAAGAATCGGTTTGTCCATTTTTAAAGTGCCCTAAACTATACTCCTGTGCTCCTCTACTATTGTGCCTTTGTAGGCTTAAATGATGATAGCGAAATGTTTCCATTTGAATAATGATGTAATGCTTTGCTCCGTGATTACGAGTTTTCTAAAAACACTCCTGTCTTCCTTGGAATTCCCTTTGTCGCATAAAAAACAAAAGAACGATGCCTTAACAAGGATGACTGTCTGGTACTTGACGAAACAGGTGGTTAGTTTTACATTCAATTTCATAATGTGTACAGAAATGAGCAGGCTCAGATTTTGGCTATGGAACGCATGATTGGAATGTTAGAGGGCCTGTTTACTACATCCGTCATAGTGGTTTTTTTGCACAGGAGTATACATCATTTTTGCTTATCTCAGAAAGGCCAGAGGATCCGGAAATTGAAAATATCACCAATCAAACAGGTTTCAGCACATAAAGGTGTAAGAAATCGCGTTATTTTCTGAATTTATGGGATTTTTGGCGGCCATTTTGAAAGCGACCTCTCCTGGCAAACCTGGGCATCCAGAGATTGGGCACATATCTGACAAATGTATTCTTGGTCCATGCTATAATGTGAAAATTTGGTACTTTTTTCACAAGTTGCCAATTCATCATATTAAATCCCTGTCTTCTCTTTAGACACATTGATTGTGCGCAAAGAGGAGGTTCTGTAAAGCTACTAATATACCGGAAGAAAACCCCCTACAGATCAGTAATTTAAATTTCCGTCGCAACATCCCACTACACAAAAGCTCGGCATAATCAAGGACTCTCATGGACAGGATGGAGAACGTAGTCACAGAAGAGGAATCCAAATACAATGAAGAAAAGCATATCGCCTCGGCGCTTAGAGATTGTGGGTATCCAAAATGGGCCCTAGATAGAGTAAAACATCATTGAAGAACAAGCCAAAACACAGAATAACAAAAAAAAAAAAAGAAACTACACACAAAACCCATGGCAATGGTTGTGATGCCCTTACGTGAGGGTCTCTCATAAAAAAAAACTAAAACGCATTTACCAAAAACAGGTATCGCCACCGCCATGCGCCCCACAACACGCATCCGCATTTTTCTTGTCCCTCCAACAGACAAGAAAGATATCGAAGGCGATAATATGATATTGTCTAATGAAAGAACATCGCCGCCGACAACATATCAGCGATACCGATCATGTTGCCAGGGAAACCACATAATAGACTGGGACAAAGGCAAAATCCTCGCAGGACACCGACACTTTCTCCAGAAAAATTCGTGAAGCCTCAATTCGCAAGAAAGGCCCAAAAAAATTAATCGTGACGAATGTTACACTCTAGATCACATGTATGATTCACTGCTCACAAAACATCAGAAAACCCGTGGAAGAGTCTACTATCAAGTTCCTGAGAAGCAGTGAACCAAGTCACTTGTGATCAAGCCATCAGCCAGAGGGGGGGGGGGGGGGGGGGGGGTTGGCGAAAGCTAAAGTCGTGAGTCAAAATATTGATTTTGTCACACATAACCTATCATATTTTATTCACCATTCTACAAAATATGAAACTATTACGGGGTTCACAAACAATCGAATACCGTGCGTATTCGATAGCCTTGCGTGTCCAAATTTTGCATAAGCACACAGATAAATTGCGGACGAATACGTATTCGATGGTGAGGACAAAATTGGGGGGGCTTTTTAAACGGCAGTGATCAAAATCGTATAGGTCGGTCAAGATTTACGACACGGTGGAATTTACCTCTCTATACTTCATGAGGGATTTGTATGTATTCACATTTCAATTTTGTGTTTTAATATGTTACGGTACTAATTGAAACCTACAACTGTGCATTCGTAAAACAGAATTATCCAAGTTTTGCAGTTTCTACATTTAATTACACTATAAATTCAGGGATTTAAATTAATTTCTTTAGTATTGTAGTTAGGACCAATCAAAATAGATTAAATTAAATCCTTTGCCTTAGAGTCAATAATATTAGATTTGAAATCAACATCCAATATAATTTAAGGTTAATTGCAAAGAGACTATTAATTTGAAATCCTAACATTGATTGGTCACTAACTACAATCCAAGGATTAACTTTTAAATCCCTGAAATTTAGGTGTACAAAATATCACTTTTAGGGGACCGTTAGTGACATTAACCCTTGCTTTACCAAAGCGGAGGGGTTTACCACACCTGGATTTTCATCCGGTGCGCAAAAACGTTAAAAAACATTCGTAAATCGTTCGTATAATGTGAAGGTGCACCGTCACCGTTAAACCTTACGCCGTCCAAAGTGATTAGTGGGTTAGCGGTTGCCATTAAGAACATTTCTCTTACCCTACTGCCATTATGAAAATGAAGCATTCTGCGCATCACGCTGTTTTTAGTTATAGAATAGAATAAAGGGTTTGCTTTAGTAGTACCATCAAGGTGCTCATAATGTATTTGGGGCCGGGGCACCTATGAGTACTGCCATATTACCCTATATTTCTGAGATCATTTGGTTTTAAATATTGTGAAAAGTATGGTTCTAAAATTATGTTTATATAAACTAGTAATTTCCATAATTTGGGGGCCAAAACCCGGCAGGACAGTACGATGATATTCCGCCTTTTTATGCAAAAGGTATTTTTTGCATTTTAAACACTGATGTGGACTTGGAATGAATAATTTGCCAACGTTTTATAACTTTGACTAATTGTGACGCGATTACTGTGTATTATTGTACTTATGTTGGAAACAATTAGAACTCGGGGGACCAAAGCTATCTATCCACTGGTTACCAGCATCGTAAGCAATTGTTGCTTTTTAATAAGGCACTTCCCGGGGTGTAAGCATCTGTCAAAATTTGGTTTTCTTTATAGGGTTAGCTTGGATTTCTGCACTAATGATTATTAATACATCTTTAAAAAGTCTCTTTATTTTCAGAAAGAAGGAAGAAGAAAAAAGTCATCATCACCACCGCTACCACCACATGACGCATAACCCTTTGATTGAATTAAGCGAAGGAACACTATCAGGATGTAGTGCCTTTGGCAAAGTGAGCGGGGTTATGGGAGATGAACAAAGCTAATAACCAAATGAAGACCTATAATAGAAATGGACTAAATCATCATGAAGACAAAGTTTATATGGAGAGCCAAGATCACCAGTTTCCTATACATCACCTGGATGAGAAAAGCCCAAAAATGTCACCTGGGAGAGGCCTTCATCCTCTACTGATGTGATGATGATGATGATGTGATGGTGATTACACGAAGTCCGTCTGTTGTAAATGTTCACTTTCAGAACACAAAATGGAATCATTTTGATTCCTAGCACTGGAGCTATTTATGCTTCAAAGATGAAAGCAGAAAATTCCCCTTTGGTATCAAATTTATAACTGATAGAAACCTGGTAGTAATACTTCTACGAGATTCGTGTTTAGTGTTTATGCCTGTTATCTAAAGTTCATTAAACAGCTAATTTTTAATTAAGTATGTTTTTAAAAGATTTCTTTGGGTCTGAAAGAAAGCAATCTACTGCAATAAGATAGCCTTATTAGCAGAATTAACTAACAAATGTGGTCTACTGAGGTCGCCAGTTCGAATTGGTGACGTTGCTCGGTATTGGTGACGTTGGATTACTTGAGAAGTCAATAGAACAAAAACATGTGTCTTTGGGACTGTCTGGGGTAACTCCCTGGTCGGAACAACGGATTATATAGTGTGTCCAGATGAAATCACTAGCATTGAATTAAAAAACTGGGACGAATTCTGTACATGATATAAATGACAGGTTTTGGGTTTTTTTAATTCTTGGCTACTTCTTTCAAGACACACCTATTATACATACACCATCATTTGGGTTTTTCCACGTGGGCCGATCAAAATTGTTGCAATCATACTCGGATACTATAAACGTTTTTACTTTTGTTATCGATATTAGTGATAATTTTTTTTCTTGACTGAAAAATTAAACCAATAGTATTATAGTATGGTATGGCTGAAGCATTAGGTTATTTAGCTTGGCAACTTCAATTCGCTTTAAATTCTAAAAATGTGGGCTTGAAATTAAATGCCTAAAATTTTAATTGGTGTTTTATGGTGTTTAAATGCTAACTGCCAAACGCGAAATCATTGTTTTTTCTATTTTCTAAACTGTAATTTCCAGTGTACCCTTTCCTAAAACCTTTAAAGCTCTAACTGACAAAGCCCTATTACTTTTCGTATCCTTACCAAGATAACGAAAAGTAAACAATACCGCAAACGTGACAATCACAAACTCCTGTAAAGTTTCTGAATCAAAAGTTACTACACAATACACACACACAAATCGAAAACATCGGATCTAATTTCTAATAAACTTTTTACAGTTTTTTTCAACACAATCAAATGTCTATACACTTTGAGTAATATATAGATTAAGAAACGATGGGTACGCTCTTTGTAATTAAATTAGTCATTTCCTGATTGATACTGATTTTATACATGAAAGCACCTACTACTTCACCCCATGTATTGAATGTAACATTCAAAGCCACTCATGCACTGTTGGAGTCCCTGTAAACTTTATTGAGAACGGTAACATATCTTAATTTACAGACATTTCTTTGTTTTGAAAGTGAAATAGACATTATAGAATATTTTCACCATAAA
This sequence comes from Ophioderma brevispina, assembly GCA_023653785.1. Taxonomy (NCBI): domain Eukaryota; kingdom Metazoa; phylum Echinodermata; class Ophiuroidea; order Amphilepidida; family Ophiodermatidae; genus Ophioderma; species Ophioderma brevispina. Next base: position 33,669 of record JAMKCH010006263.1, read on the forward strand.
ATATATACTTGATAAGGCACATTGATACTTTGCAGTAAACGATGGTAGAATAATAGCAAGGAATCTTTTTAAATATGATTTCACTCTGTTTATAATTAACGGTAATTTACTGGTAGTCTGGAAGCATCCTCGAATTGCCAGTAAATTACCCTAATTTACGGATTTCTAAAAATAGTGTTTAATCATACTAGCTAATACTATGTCTGTTAATAAGCCGCTGTGTTTTGTACATTTGTCCAGTGTATTTTTAGATTTTAAAAATCGACAAAAATGTTCATTTGACAGCAAAGAAAATATAACATATCTGTAAAATTACAAGCGTTTTAATATCAACAGTGCATGTACATTTACGTTGATTTCTAACAGTGTATGGTGATTATAAGCAAATAAAAACGCAAAATGATTTTAATTGCTAAAGTTTGCCATTTTCATATTTATTTGTAGCATGAATAAAGAAAAGATAGCGGTCCGCCAGATACACAAAGCGGGCCAGCCACGGTGTAGAGTTTTTAATCATTTCTAAATTTTATAGTTCCGAGAAAATACCATAGTGTAAAGTTGGCGTATATGTTGTTTGTCTTGAGAAGTGCACTTTTTTCTTTTTAAGGACTCAATGGAGTTAACCGCGCGAGATTTGTGATATGGCAGAACTTTCAATGATCCCCATCCTCAGTTTTACTTTGTTGAATGAAATCTAAAAGTAAACTCGCATTTTGTAACAGAAGCATACATTTATCTATGTTAGATCTACGGCCAAAACAAAAGGAATATAAACACGAGTAACAATAATATAATATTCCTGCAAACGCTGAAAATAAAAGTGAAAACAAATATTGGCCAATCTTGAGTTCATTGAAATCTGAAAAATAGAAGCTGCTCATTAAAGACAAACCGAAATCGATTGAAGTTACAATCCCATGTGTGTCATTTCAAATTAGTACGGAAGCGTCACATGAACCTTCCACAAATAAAATTCCGGTAAAACTTTCCCATAGCAGAATGTTTCGGAGCTTAATAATTTCCGCTTGCCTCATCCAATCATGAACGTATCAATGGATTTTCAATCAATGAAAAATATTTCGTCCAATCCATTAGGCTAATAATGACATCACACCATCTATACCTAAGTGAAAGCTCACGCATTTTTAAACATATCCTGCATTTAAATTTACTAGTCACTTTTACATCCTACGGCATTATTGAGCTCCACTCATTGTGATAAATGTTATCAAGCTCTTAGCATAAAGCAGCTACGTCACATGTGTTTGTGTACACAACTACTCTAAGCAGTATCTTTCACGCGGGAACATCTACCCAATACCTATACGCTTAACCGCTTGTGTGCGCCTGTGTGGAATTAAAATAGGTGTAGAGTTTGAGCCGCTGGGGCCGCCTCCTAGGGGGCCAATTTCGACGAGTAAAATGGAGGGTCAGTCACAAAAGGGGACAACAACATCCGTGGAGACTATACCGAACGAAACTGGCCCTACCATTGTTGATGTTGAAGAACAAATTGATGTTAAAATCGAGCGACCTGGTTTGAAAATGCAATGCATTCGGTGTATTAGATTCTCTTTGCAAGTACTTTTTTCCTACGTTGGTTTGACCGCAATTATGGTGGGCTATCTAATGCTGGGTACAGTGATATTCCAGGCGATTGAGTTACCAGCCGAGATTCGACTTCGGAATAAAATCAGAGGTGACAAGATATTATTCCTATCAATATGTTTGTGGAAACACAAAGTATGGAAAAGATAACTGGACGAGTAAAGCGCTTGAACCTGCTTAATAGAATGGAAAGAGATACCCAGCATTATTTCACCTATGATGACCGCGATTCAACGAATAGGTGGGAGTTCTTCGGAGCTTTATTATTTTCTCTGACCACGGTCAGTATGCTCGAGAAGTATAACACGATGTTACAAACACGACCTCAATTCGGGAAAAACAATCATTGCAATAAGTGGCGGGTTAAGGTAACTTGGCGCCAAAATATTTTGGTAGACAGTCAATAATGAAATGTGTCATAATTGCAGAATACCCCAATAATTGAACCACAACAAAAGTTCGTTTGTAGGGACTAAGGTAATTATTAAGAGAGCATGAGAATAACACTATAAACGTGCTAAGCGTCCCTGGACTGAATGGACAAGATTCGTATAATATAACGACTATAGAGCAGTTGGATTTGAGATTCAAAACAGAGCATTATACAGATAGGGAATCACCTTCATTAGGTGTATAATATCAGACACAACAAAGGTTCATGATAAATTTGTACATGATGAGTCAGATTAACTTTATAGTCCTCCTTTATCACGTAAAAATTCCAAGATTGTGAATTATAACAAAGGGGCCATGGAAAAGACTAAGAAAAAAACACTCGGTAAATGACGATGAACAAGTAGAGCACCTGTGTGTCATTCTTTTCTACCTAATGAGCCTAACATTTGTTCCATCTGTGACCTTTATCTTCAGTGTTGATCACATCTCAAGGTAAGAAATAAGGTTGATGATTGTTGTTATTAATCATTACCTTGATTCTCGTTTGGATAGAGAACATAGATGTCACGGAAGAAATCAGTGACTTTTGAGTATCAAATTCTTTTTAAAATGTAAAGGAGGAATTACCAAACCACAAACCTAACCACTCAAAGGCTTGGTAACGAAATGCGATGCCGGAATCGTTTCCGTCTTCCAGGGATATAACATTCCATCTCATGCAATGTAAGGCATTTCTTGAACTGTTATCAACTCGAAACCAATCTTGCGTAAGTTCAATACAGTGTTCGTTCAATCTTCCCGAAAGGATCTGCGAGCTTCTGGTCAATTTAACATCTTCAGCCATAGGTAGAACTTTCATATATTAATGGAGGAAGTCCAGCACGATCAAATGCAATCCCTGTAAAAACGTTGAAACTCTGAAGCGTATGCTGAACTTTTGCAAAGTCCTTTTTGATCAAAGTGGCCATAAGTGACGCCATAACAATATCCTGTATTACATTATCAAAACTAATAACTTTGGTGATTTGTTTCCTGCTAGCAGATTCTTATAATTGTTTTCTTTCTGTTTAATTGTATCTTTGTTTACTTAAAATTCTGTTCAGAAGGAGCCTGAAGTGTTTATAATTGGGTATCATTTCGAAGGTTGACTGTATTTCTTTAAAATCTTTATTATATTATTTAGTGTTCATAAAATTTTTAAACAGTCATTGTCATTTTTACATAAATAAACAGCCAGTGATCAACATCAATAAAAGTTTGGTAGGTTATTAAACCGGAAAGGAATGAGCGCGACTTCCTTCGATTACGTACTACCATTAGCGTAGAAGAGTTAAACTTTTGCAGTTTGTAATTCAGTATTAAAACTTGCACGCTATACAGATCACAAGAGTGGGTGGGCCAATCAAAATAGCCCTTCTTCCAGATACGACAGGCCCATGTTTGAAATTTTAATGTTTTCAAAGTCCAGATAGTTATTTTTTTCACAGGGTTTACAGCTTACATGTCGTTGTATGTTCTACACTTTTAATGGCCCCGGGAAAGATCTTAACACGAACGTAATGATGACAAGTTTAGAATGGCAAGGCGGGAACAGAGGTACTCAGCAGTTCTGCGAAAAGGTTGAATAGTATATCTCAGAAAGAAAGTGCTGTACCATTGGTCATTGGGAATGTCATTAGCATTTAGTCACATACTGACAGCTTTGTCTTTTTCTTTATTACAACAAGAACAACAACAGCAACAACATAATCATCAACAAAAACAAAACCTCGTGTTATAACCTCTTGAATATTGTTGTAGTGCATAATGCAAGTATACATGCGAGGAGGGAAGTGATAATGCCAGTAATACAAAGGAATAACAGTGTAGTTGAAAGTGTTTTGAAAGAAAATCATTTTAAATTGCCATATTCTCCCTGTCTCCCTTTCTCCCCAATACACGTACTTTTTGATCTTAACAGAAAATTGTTATTTATAGTTTTATCATGGTGATAAAAATTTCTAAACTTTCTTTTCTTAATATTCTCAATCTTTATACCAAGAAATCTATATGTATCTTAAACATGTTAAAGTATAGTATAAGAAATTGACCTTTCAATCATTGTGATTTATATTCTGTGTCCGTAAAATTTGGAAATCATTATTTGTTAAATGTAGAGGAAAAAGTTTAAATAGCGTAGTTCAGATTGATTTAGAACGGTTTCGATCTAAGTCTTTATCTCTGTTTATTGTAACATGTTCTCCCCCTCTGTATTTAATTACGTCCCCGCCAATTGCTTGGTCGATGTATTGTAAGACGCACTTTAATCCACTTGACTCTGACTATAATTATGCCATTATTGATTAGAGGTTGTTTGTATCTTTCCGCGTCTAACATGTCAAGACATTTTTTATATCTGTCATAAATGACCTTTTTGTCTTATGACAATAACCTGAACTACATTACACTTCATTTTATCTAGGAAAAAAGTACATTCAAACAGAGTTTAATTATATTAGAAATGTAATTAAAATACATCCAACTTCGAATTAGGGGAAACTAATTTCTTGTATGTCGTTTACTATTGTAAACACAAAGTTTTGTTTGTGTCATAAACCCGCGCTTTCCAAAATAGTGAAACGACAATTGCCAGTTTGACGACAAGGAAGAGCGCATTTCTTAATTCCCTGGACCTATGGGAGTTATGAATAATACCCTTGGGAAAATCGATAGCTGCTTTATGCATAATTACATTGATAATCTGTATTTTTCATATTTATTTTTATTATTTTTTACCTTCTTCTCGGAAGTCCTGGACCCTTTTCATGACGATTTCTGTGTAAAGCTGGGTCTCCTCTATCGATGTATATGAGTAGCGAAACTACAAATCTTACAATATTTGAATTTACCGCTGGCACTTATGAGATCGTAAGTTCACCACAAAGCTCAAATTACACATGAAACGCCTATACTGGCTGGTCACTGCATGCGCGCCGTATCCACACATCCAGTAAATTGTATCAAATGTCTTCTGCTGTCCTGCTCTCAATTTCACACATATCGGCAAACGAGTTGCTTGATTAGGTTCCCTGATTATTGTAGATTCGTAAAATATATTTCCAAGATTCCAAAATGTGAAATTTATACGAAAAATCGAACGTTTTCTACACCCGACTGCTCGATAAATTTCACACTTCTCGCTGAGAAAACTTTACAGCGACCCGTGAATTACTTGTACTCAGTACGCGCGCATAGACTTGATCCAAATCATGGACTTGGCACGATCAGTTTGTACAGATACCATATAGTTCCATTGTCTTTTGGGGTTTTGTGGACAGATTTTGCCAAAGGTTAGCATATATATTCTTGAAACGAATGAAAAGAAGTTCGAAAAAATCTAAAAAAATAAGTAGGAAGTCTCAGGGGGTACGTGACGGTATTTTAAGGAGAGGCAACAGTACAATCAAATCAAACTTTGAAATGACTTGTTTTTAGGCCAAAATGAGTTCTGATTTTCAAGGTCACGCTGCAGCTTTTCATGAATATTAATTGGAAATTCAATCTGGGTCACTTCTGACCCAAAGTCCGGGGAAAGGGTTTTAATACCTTTATTATTAAAACCATTTCCTTTAACATTTTTAATCAGTAAGGATAATTATGAAAACCTCATCACGTTATTGTTTTCAATAATAATTTATTTTTAGCTTTAGAACGTTCCGCCAGTGATTATTATAAACATAGAGTGATGGCTTTGATTGGATAATCCTGTAAATTTGTGGTTGTTTCTTTGAATGATATGGTTCTAAATATAAACTGGTAATACATGTTGCTTTTGCTTATAGTATTGTCAGGAATTGACTGTTTCTCATTAAAAATTGCAAAAACGTTAGTATTTGGTTCAAATGCCTATCTTCGAAACAGCCAATTGGATTTGCGATATTAAAAATGTTCATGATGTAACCTATACCTTCGATCAAGTATGGTTAAGTTTCGATTTTTGGTTCGACTTGTCTATAATGGATATTTTATTTTCAATTATTGAATAAGAATTCAAAGGGGCACCACCCGATCCCTCAGCCTCGACCTCACCCCACTTTTCACACCAGCGAATGAGAGTTGGGTATAATTAGGAAAATCGTTCTTTCATCTGCCCAAAATATTTTTTACTGATTTCTTTCCCATTTGTTGATACAAGTTAAAAAAAATGGTTTATTTAAGGGAACCGGAAAATAATGTACTCTATGGGCTATGTACCGGGCCCGCATTAAAGGATATGTCGGATTCAATATGAAATGTGGAATTAAAGTATGTCGCTGATGGCCCTTCAAACGAAAACAGAAAAAGATAATCAGTTGTAATGGGGTGGGGCATATTTATGATGGTTATAAAAGAAGATAAGAAAGATGAGGGAACGTCGTGTGAAGTCTAATAGATTCAAAGTTATCAGAAACGTATCAATTTTTTGGAAAACACATGTATTTATAGTGTCATGTGGCCATATAACTGCGTTTACATCAATGAAGGTTTGGGTTTACACAATTCTTATAAATCTTGTAGGAGCGGTGAATTGGTGACTGTAGATACAATTACATTATTGTACATTATTGTACAATGTTGTGGTTGGTTTTCTTTCAGAGCAGAAATCGAATAAAATGTTGAGACAGGTTAGATTTTGTTTTCTTTCACAACTTATTTCGTGATGCTCATGTACTTTTATTATTTAATTGTAATTATTCGACATATTATAGAGGGTAGCCAAGTTCAGTAAACGAAGCCTGCTTCACAAGGCTCTTCGGCCAATATAAAAATACACTCAATCGACACACAATTTAAAAATTCAAATATATACACTAAGTTATATTCTTAAAATACAATTACCTTAAAAGATACAAATTATATGATACAATGTTTCATAAACATATGGTATACTACATCTAAATAGAAAGTAATATGAGTAAACATACAATATTATGCGAGGGTTGTGGAACATATCTATATAAACGTAGCAAATTACATAATAAATCAAATACCACATATAGGAACCACTAGTAAAGCGCAAGCACAAAATTTGCCAAAATAATTCAAAAAATTCCCCAAAATCCTCTTGACAAGCTAGAAACTTGAAAAATGTACTATTTGCCGGTAAATTCAGCTCTCTACGTACTTATTTTGTTGTACCTTCACTCTTACCCGCGTCAATGTACAACAGTTTAAATTAGCGTACTTTATTCCAAACAGTTCTTTTATTATAATGAAGTAAAATATGTAGCGGAATTTTCTGCTTTCTACAGTGGTATAGAACTAAAGACCAATAGCAAATACACCATGGAAAAGTTCATGCTCTGCAAAGATAAAGTCAATTATAGGAAATAATATTATAGCAAAATAAATGTTGTAGATATATTAGGAAAACCATTTTAAATTGTGGAGTGAGAATTTACAAGGCTCCTACTAGTGACACTTTTTGTAATTTCGCGATATAAAACGATGTAAGTTTACCAAAAAAAAAATATCAAACAAAAGAATTTTACGGAGCGTGAGGAATTTCAAACAAGGTTTATAAAAATGTAAATTTAAAATATTATTATCTCACCAAAATCAAAAAATCTCAGTAGAAGCTGGAATTCGCAGTTCATGAAATAGTACCAGGGGAATTTGAGATGAAATTAATACTAATACCATTACCCTAGCTGTCTACATATTCGCGTTCGCTTTACTTGTCATATTTTCAATGATAAAGAAGTTACCTGAATTTATTCAGCGGGATAAACTGCACAATCAAGCCATATAAAACTTCATTAGAGTGTCCAATTATCATACATGATTTCAGGAGGGCAGAGCAAAAAGGGGTTCTTTGTTAATTTTTATTTATGATTTGGAAAGTAATATTGTTGTAAGTCCTCCTTTGTTTTTTTTTTTAATTTGTTAGAGTAATAAACCTGTGTATGCATACTTTGGCACCCATTATTGCTAAATAAATACCAAACTTTCTTGCATGAATGGCGAAACAGCAAAATGGTCGGAAAATCCTTGAGTTGGAGATTTGCTCACAAATACGTTCTAAATAGGCTCTCAGTAATGACGTCTTTGTGACGTCATCATTGTTAAAAACTTGATAGTCTGTACTTTATTTGAAGAAAGGACATATGTAGGACATGATACCAAACATCTCCTCATGTCCCTTAAAGAGACATGAGGAGATTTCCAGAAAGAAGCGCCCCCAATTTTTCTCGAAACTAGGTTTTTTACATATTTGGAATGCTTACCAATGTATTAGATCACACCTGAAGTGAATAAGCCGAATACGCCGTCTTTATGTAATAAGATGATGATTTAGTAGTTTCTGTCGTGCACGACAGAAAGTCAAAGCATGGTTTTCAATGGGGAACGATTACGATAGCAGGCAAGTTCAAAACAAGGTTTGTGGTTTTCTTTTGCGCCTGTTTGTCCAATAAACCTTCCAAACGTTCTCGGTAGGTGGTCTACAACCCATCCAGTGAAATTTGAGAGAAATTCATATTCGAAAAAAATCTCCTCCTGTCACTTTAATTATGAAAAAATCAGGGGGTGGTAACCGCCCCCCGGTCGTAAACGTAGTAGAAAAACCCTTGCTTGGACGAGGATTAGCCATGGATTGAACTATACATTTAAAAATTTACGGTTTACGAGTTTGTTGCACCCACCTGGTGATTAATTTTCCAATATATCACCTTGAAGGGGGTGTCCCCGTGACTAGTATAAGGTATGTTTCCGCTCTGAAAAGTTGCACATTAGCGCGTACTGCCTATTTCAAAATGGCCACCATTGTTTTATGAAAAACTGCTATTGTATTTTCATTAAAGATAGGAATTTTACCCAGGACTAAACGAAATAAAGTTCTACCTTCCTGAAGTGGGCTTAAACATTTAAGTATCCAAGATGGCCGCCGGTAGGAGGCATGTTTTGTTGAATAATTGCCAAATAGATGAGGTAAGAATGCGAGTAATATTTTGAGAGTTTCAAAAAGAGATTCAATGACATTTGTGTATTAAGGACACGATCATAACTCATGATGGCGGCGGTTATACCCGCTCCGTGGGACATAAATCAAAAGAAAAACACCCCTGCACATCTTTTTCGACATAATAAGAACCATAACGAAAACTATTGATAACATTTTTCCGCATTTTCTCTCGTACTTCTGAATATTGCAGACCACTAAAACACTAGTTGACGCTGGGAAGGAAGCTGATCTAGGCAGTGGAGAGAGAGAAGGAGCATGTGGTACATGTCAGAAACAAAGATAGCACTTGATGTGCTCGAAAGAAACTTAGGTCACCATATTTAAATTTTCCTTCTATATATAGACAATTTTTTCACTTCTTCATAAGCATATTTTTTTTATTTTTACTGGGAAACACCCATGACGTCACTGAGTAGTCCTTAAATACAGTCCACACCCATTTATTATGATTTTATTGTATTAGGTTGATATGAGCTGTTGTCTTCCTATGAACTATTATATAGTCAGTTTAAACTAAGTTATATGGCCCAAGTAGTAACCAGCTATAGTAACGGCATTCTCTAGGACAAGTCAATACCCCACTTTAATATTTTTTACATCTTGGAAATGATTTAGGGTCATTATTAGAAAGTGTTGTTTTAACGTCGAAAAGATGGGTAGGGCTGTTTTTCTTCCTGATTTTCGTACCCTAGAGCGAATATAATCACCGCCATCTTTAAAAACAAGCCTGTACGTAAAATATAAATGCCATAAATTCTTTTTGGAGCTCCCAAAATATCACCCAGGTTCTTATTTCAACAATTGTCATTTTAAGTTCATTTAGCACACTATGCCTCCTTGCGGCGGCCATCTTGGACGCCTAGATGTTTAAGGCCCCTTCAGGCAGGTAAAAACTTGGTTTCGTGGATAAAATTTCTATCTGTAATGAAATTATAATGGCGGCTTTACATTAAACAATGGCAGCCATTTTGAAATGGGCAGGACACGCTAACGTGCAGCTTTCGGGACGGAAACATACCTAATCCTAGTCAGGGGGACGCCCCCTTTAAGGTGATATATGGGAAAATTAATCACTAATTGGGTGCAGTGGAGTTGACTGGCATTGCTTAGACCACCATCTACATTATATACGTACATCAGTATGACCTTTAAAATATATTGTGTTCAGTAGAATGACTATTGTTAGATAGATTTGTCAATTTTGCCGCGAATTAACTCATTTGCTTATATTTTGCACAGAGACGTGTACTTCATGTACTTCATAAGTAAGCGATATTTCTGTTACTTGTATAAACTCAGACTGACTTTTTCCAAGTGTGAGTACCAAAATGCTACACATAGTAGTGATGCCAACTTTGTGTACACTAGGAGCCAAGAAAATCTCAATTCCCATGGCGCAGTTCAATAGCTTTCATTCACCAGTGTATTGAGCAAATACACACTCTCGATTTTTAGTATGATTTATGATACCCAGAACATACATGTCAGCTACTGTTTACATGTGCCCATCTAAGGTTTACTGAACTGAGTCCTTAGTAGATTAGCATACCTTACCTGATAGTGGTATCTGTCAACAAGCTCAAGCTTTACTTGCCCCACATTGCTCGTGTTCGGATAGTGCATATGACATTGATAATGAGTTAAACTTTTATATGTGCCAAGTTTGGGATATATTTATTTTTTGTACGTTTTCGGTTCCAAGAAAATTATGAAGCACAAAAATATTAGATAGATAACAGAGCTCAAATATGAACGTAAAATGTGCGATTTGCATTTTTAGAAGTTAAAAAAATAAAACTGTTATATTATCTTTTAAATTATTGAGTATCTCAGCACACCATTTCATCGGTGACTAAGCATATAATAGGTATCATCAATCATTCCCAGACTCCCGAAGGCCTTGAAACAAATGCAATGATATGAAGGTTATTGAACTGGGGCACATGTGGTGCAGTGGATCAGCGTTCGCCTCATAAGCATAAGGTTGTGGGTTCGAGCCCCGCTGTTGCCAATGTGTTGTGCACTTGGGCAAGGCACTTTACCCCGCTTGCCTCTCTCCACCCAGGAGTATAAATGGGTACCAGTACATGCTGGGAATGCAAAACAGACTCGCTGTGCGGGAGGAGTGGCGAACCCCCCACAGCAACATTATATGAGGGAGTCTGGCCCAAACGCCAATGACAGAGAGATGGGCACTCCGCCTGCGGGCGCACCATTTGCATCCATTTGCATATTAGATAGATAACAGAGCTCAAATATGAACGTAAAATGTGCGATTTGCATTTTTAGAAATTGCACGACCACTAAACTACCTTCTCACTATACTACTTCCTGATCCTTTATCATACTCAATATCTGTTCTTTGAGCGAATCTCAGAGCAATTGAAATCAAAATAGATTAGAACTAGGCCACACGTTCATACCTTTGACTTATTCCACTGATTAATTCGAAACCTCCTTGGTAACATAAATTGGTGCTAATCTCCAAATTAGTCTTTCTCCTTAGACTTAACAACATTCTGTTCAACGCCTTTTAAACCCAAGTGGGAAAGACCCGTTGAATGAAATGACAGCGCATCCCCATACATTGATTTTCCTGAGAGGTTTGCCGCTAGTAGCTGATATGATTTTCTTGGGTTACCATTGAAGAACAGTGCAATAACTTGATCAAATTAGCACCTAATATATGACGTCACACTTTACCGCAATAATTTGACTGTGTTGAAAAAGGGTTACATAGCCATATTGCTGAGAATAAAACGTGCTCACATTATCTCTCCCCCTTCTCACTTTCTTCCTGTCTAAATTTCCCTCTTTCATAAGGTGAGCACAATGCTAAATAATGTAATGTGGAAGCTGTGTAACAAACGCTTTTTTCACGGCCACTTTTTTATGTGTATCAAAATTCAAAAGTAACAAAATACTTTAAATCATCCCAAACAAAAAGAAACAAAATTAAGTCAAGTCTTGATGCCACATATGAACGAGAATTTCGATTCAAACTGGTTTTCGATTCATTTTAAATACCCATGGTTGTTTTTCGTGGTTTGCTTTAGCAGTGACCTTAGAACATATGTGGAACAGTACTTGTACGTAAGCCTGAGAACAGTTTACATTGGTTTCAAATAAATGAACAAAAATTAAAATTAATTGAACAGCAAAGTTAATTTCAAGAGTCTTTAAATAGAAGAAAAATAGTACCTGTACATTCAATTTCAATTACACGGATTTGCCTTGTTCTTCATAAAATGTGATGATAAATTTTGAATGTTGAATTACACTTAAATAAACGTAATTTTCATTTTTAGATATTGCCAGTATTCCTATAACAAAATTCGTCTTTGAAACATTATTAAGTATTCTTGTTCATAAACGTTTCAACTGTTGTCTAAATCCCTTGATTTTCGATTTCTCTGGATTCTAATCTTTTGTATACAGTGGATATGCTTTTTTCATTATGTAAGTGCCTGTGGCTGATTAACTTCACTACAGGTTAGTAAAACTATCATACTCATAGTAAATACTTAACCAGCAAAGACAATTATTATCTACATATACACTGAATTACTTAACCCGTATGAATTCAGATCTGTGTACACTAGGCTAGGACCAAGACGTATTTCATATTAGGCTTGCCTCGAACTTTGTACATTAAAAACGCATGCCCAAAATGGGCTGCCAACATTTACATCAATAACAGACTGATCAATATTTGCAAGAGGGGATGGCAAATTTAAAGGGGAACCACAAACAACATTCACAAAATAGTATAACACAGAATTGTAAAGGGACTTGAGCAATCGATGGGGGGGGGGGTGTGAGAGGAGAATTCTCCCGTTAACTTCCTCCGTGTAAATATTGGGATTTGCCAACGTACTGTAACCAAAACAAATCAAACCAAACAAATATTTAAAATTAACAAAATAGTTAATCGTATTATAAAATGTTCTTAGAATATCCAACCTTTATATCACAAAGATCACATGGCTGATGGAATATTTACAGCAAGAAATCTGGCCCATTGCTCTTGACATCAAGGGAGCGTTCCAGATTTATCTTATTTATTTGTCAATCAATCAATCATATCAATAAAAATAATAATATTATATCAATATTTATAGTATATACAAATAAAATTATGGTGTTATATTGTATGACAAAAATGTGACAATTTCTTTTGGAGGCAGCCAAGGAAACCTGTCAGATGTATAACAGCCTAATCCACGTAGTGTTTTATGTCTTTGGCAAAGTATGTATCTACTGGAGTCCCCCAGGCGAGAAGCCTTGGTCTTATTTTTACCTGATGGTTATCGACGGCTTGGCGTCACACCTAGAGAAAGAACTCCTCTTATTTACCTCTACACTGTGTTACGTGTTGTCATTAGGAAAACATTCAATGTGACTTCAGTGCTATTGAAACAACGCCTTCACGGGTAAATTAACTGGTGTGTCAAATTCTATTTCATCTAAAGTAAACGCCATACCTCAGCATACTTACTCGGCCGAGTATCCATCTCGCTTTCGAAGCGTTGGGCCATATTCCTCAAGTGTTAACTTTCCCAGGGCTTCCCTCTATCCATTTATCATCATGCACGAAAGAGGCAATCGGGTAAAGTGCCTTACCCAAGGACACAAGAGGCTGGTTGTGAACGGACTTGAACCCGTATTTTCTGTCACAAGGAAAACGCTCTAAAGGACTGCGCCGCTGAGAACAATACGTTTCAGCGTTGAGATACTGTGGGATGGCACCGTTATCAAATCCCGGTTTGAAGTTATTGTGGTACTCTATTTTGGATTTAATCTGCAAGAGCTTATGATTAAATTCAGAATCTTCCAATGGTTAATATGGACATAGGCGAAGGAACAATGAAAACATCTTATCCTTAGTACATTGCCACAGAGCACTATATGAATTTGGTAAAAAAAGTTCATGTTCAAAACGTATAGACCAGTTAACATCCTACGTCACTTCTTTTGTTGCCTGCGAATCCATTCCTGCGAATCGTTATGGCCCATAGTATTAAAACGCTAACAAATACAATTGCACAGTGTACAACAGTCGGGCCGACCGTTTTCAAGATACCAGGCCCCAACATGTTTACAAACATTGCTGTTAACTGGTCTATATCTGCCCTCTCTTGTGGGAAACATGGTTCCTCGATCTGGACTGAAGCAAGAACTATAGCTTAATATGTTAACGCTGCATATAAATTAACTTACTTCACCACTCAGTATCGATGAACCTGCGAAGTACAGCAACATTCCATTTCAGACCAAATGTTGATCTTTCTCCATGTTAGGCACCTGGTGTAAGAGCTACCAAATCTATAATTGACATCTACATTGTGTAAATATTTCTCCATTTAAACTGTTAGATAAAATTGAGCAAGCCGATTTTAGAACTCCCGCCCATCGCCAGACATCCCTAACTCTCCAGTTGAGGAAGCTTTCAGAATAGCAGGATCGTGATATCATGTTGATCTCATGTCTGTTAATTTTATCGCAGCTTCAAGCTTTTGTTTTAAGGCAACCTATCATCTATCAAATCGACAGTTAAAAAAATAAAACTGTTATATTATCTTTTAAATTATTGAGTATCTCAGCACACCATTTCATCGGTGACTAAGCATATAATAGGTATCATCAATCATTCCCAGACTCCCGAAGGCCTTGAAACAAATGCAATGATATGAAGGTGATTGAACTGTGTGTGTGTGTGTGTGTGTGTGTGTTTGCGATGTTGAGGCTATAAAGTTTGATTTAATGCAGACTTTTTTGCAACCAATCATTAAATTGCGAAATAAACAGCTATTAAGTAAGTAACACGAGACTTATTCCATAATGTCTTGTATTGGACAAATTTCAGCTTTAAGAGACTCACTCTACTTAGCACTATTTTGATGCGTGCTTTGGCTTTACTTTTTATCTCAAAAGGCAGAGTCCTTCCAAAAACCACCACATTAAAAAAATATTGAATTTAGTCCCCCACTGTGTCAAAAGAAGGTAATTAATAATTCGTGACATCGTAAAAGCTTTTTCACCATGATTATAAATCTTGTGTACAACTGGTGTGATATGTCTGTATACTGTAGTACAACAGTAAGTTCAGACACAGAGTTGCCAGGTTCTTCCACGGCAGGATACGTCAGTTTAGAAATATAACCGTCATGGGGGGGGGGGGGGGGGGGGCACAACACAGAATTGTAATGTTAGAATATTTAGATAATCACTTGTAATCATAATCAACTTATTTATTTAGTGTTACAGGAGGCAATGGATAACATAAATCTCCTGCCCAATTAATCCCCTAAGTACTTAATTGGAGATAAATCTTGGGCTCTGGCTGGTTGGCGGGTTACAGAGCTGAGGGCCGTTGTTGTCTGCTAAAAAGTTTGAGAAAGTGGGTTTGTGTCTTGTTACATGGCTGGTAGAATGTTAGGTTCAATGAACTTCTGAATTTAGTTTAGCTTTATTAATGTCCCATTATATTGGTACAGGTTCAGCTCTACTGTTCTAGTCAAATGCCTTCTCACATCATGACGTATCCGCCACAGTATCTATCATACTTATGATGGAAGACCCCTTTCTCCTAATACAACTGTCATTATAGTCAAGGCAGAAAGAACCTTATATGGACAATATTATGATTTTCCTTTCTTCATTCCGTCCAAGATGATATCTGCACCCCCCCGGCACGTGCTTGTCGATACCGTGTCCAGGTGGATACGAGCTCTGTTCGCAATAAAGAGTGAACATTGTGTGTTCATTCATTTTACCTTCGTTCGTGGACAAAGTCGATATATTCTTGCAAGCGGATCGGTGTATTCTTGCAAGTATCGCTAATCGTTTTGGTTGAGCTTGGTATTTTGAGCATTTTGTATGTCGGCAACCCCGTGGTATCGTTATAACCAAAGACGTATATACAGTTGTTTTATCTGTTTGTTCTCCTGGTCGAATCTGACAATTTCATACCATCATACCAGCTGCCATCATTCCAGTGATGTGTCCTTATAGTGAGTTATACGACGGGTTATCTATAGTTAACTACTTAAGACAGCAAGTCATGCAAACTTCGAAATTTGCATACATTAACATCCATATTATTTGGTATTAATTAAGAAATAAAGCGCGTTTGTTACACTCTAAAAAAAATTTTTTACTCAGTGCTGGTAGTAAAGTGTGAGTCAAGGGTGAGTAAGATTTAATCAGCATGGCGTAAAACACCAATTTCCTTTTACTCCTCACCCGAGTAAAATTGTGAAATACTTTGAGAAGCAGTTTTGAAATCTGACTCCACGTTGCGTGACAAAGTTTCTTGACGCAGTGACGGATCAGAACTTACACCGCGTTGATTCTGATCTTACGCAAACGTTGACAAACTCAGACACGTGCAGCCAAAGAATTGCCGCGGACATATCAATGGCAGGTGACAAGCTGTGTGTCGCGTAAATGCTGTCATTCTGATATTTTCATCAACAAGTATTAATCAGAAAATATGATAATTATTGCTGTGATGCAATGGACCTGTCATGATTGTGAACTTGGCGAGATTCCGGCGTATTAATCCGACTATGTCTACGGAACCTGATATCAAGCTATTAATTCGGCAACCTTTCACCGTTGATGCATGTATCACTGCACTGTGAGCGCTGTGTATTCAAATGGGGATTCTCTATTGCTCATAAGTATCGGGTCATTTTTGGGCCAGCATTTACAATTAATCTGACACTCCCTGGGCCTATAGTTTTTATTAAACTGGGTTTTTGTCGGTAACAGCACGACTAACACACGACGTGGCAACGTGCATCTTTATATCATGATTTTGAACCACAATGGCCTTCGAAGAAAAGGTAAAGTTAAATGAAAAAATATGTCCTTGGTAGAGTTTGTTATTTTTTAAAACCAGATACCGTGTGTTCTTTTTATGTTTGAAAGTGTAGTTCTATTATTAAGAAATCAAATCAAAACTCTGGAATTTTCGAGTATACTGAAAGCCATTTACTCAACTGTGTGAGCAAGTTGTAGCTTTCTGATGAAATAAACATTTTTTGCTTTATACCGGCATCCAAGCATTACTCAATGTCAATTGAGTAAAATTAATGTTGCCCACAGTTGGGCAAACAGTGTGCTTAAACGATCAGTTGAGTCAAAACATGTTACTCAAACGTTGAGCAGAAATCTACTCCAATAGCAGTAACAAAATATTACTCCTTGTGGGTTGAGTAAAGTTTTTTCACCCTGTTGAGTAAAAATTGTCACAGCTCAACTGTTGATTAAAGGGGAGTAAAATTGTCCTCCACAAACATTGGAGTGAAATTTTGACTCTTTTACTGAGTAAAATGTTTACTACAACTACAAGGCAGAGTAAAACTGCTACTCAACCGTGTGTTGAGTCATGTTTACTCAACAAAATAGCTGTGCACATTTTAAAGAGCTACCATAAGGAGTAAAACTTACTCAGGTTGAGTAAAAAAATTTTTTAGAGTGTATACAAGTTTTGGTGTTTAGGCGAAACAGAAATTCACTCTAACGTCGAATTTTATAGATGAGTGACATTTGTTTATGTTTGTGGTGCCCCTGTTGGTGTAAGAGAGAAAGTGTGAAACCGACGGGCAAAATCCCTTATACTTTGCATGGGAAATTTTTGCATTTTTTAACATTATAATAACCCACATTCTTTAAGCATAGCTTGCTACGCTACCAGCTGCATATTGTGACCGGATTTAGTAATTTATGGCCAGATTTTACATGGTCTTTCATAGAAATACTGTAATATATTACCCGGCCAGAAATAATAGAGGCGTCCTAAGTCAACATATAACCCATAGGTCACATCATCTATACATAGCACAGGTGAAATTCCCCTTAATACATTCTAAGCTAATAATGGTAATGATAATAAGAATAGTAATACATTATATAGCGAGAATAGTAAGCACTATTAATTATACTTCCTGTATTCATAAGCACATATGGTATAATGAAGCAGTTTCTTCTAAGCGTCATCGTTCAGGTCATGTTTGTAATACAGAAATGTCATGGTTGAGTACTAAAAAGTGTTTATCAAAAGTTGTTTCCCTATATAAGTAAAATAAACCAATATCGATTGAAGAAAATAGTATTCAAATTCTACCCACACGATGTAACGTATGAAATCTTTGTTAACAATTTAGCACAGGCCTGCATGAAAATCGTTTTGACTGTTTTCGTTGCCACACCAGGGATTAGCGCTACTTAATCAATGTAATTTTAATATAAGATAAAATGTATTTTGCTGTCTTCATGGTTCTCTTCATGAAAAATATTTTATCCTTTGGGTCCTATCCGACTAAAGTCCCTCAAAGATCAACATCTTTATTTTTTTCAAACAATGCGTTATCATGAACATACTCGGAATCATTACAACAGAATGCATTCAAATGAGTCCAAACAAGCCTAGTCTTAGGTCAGCGTTTTGGAGATGGCTTTGATCAATTGGAAATCCATTTCAAAAACTTGTAGGTTATAAACTTTACAGAATATACTAGGATTGAAATAAGTGAACACACTATATGAAATAATAGCACACGTTCGACCGTTCTTCGCGTGTTTTATTAGATCTTGTGCTGATAACGCGATTCCAAATTATGTAAGTTTTGAAGATTGGTCATATCTGTTATTGCCTTTATGTAATCAAAATATACGAGCGAAGATTTATAGGACGAGGCCAAGGAGTAGACAAACTTGATTTATCTTCTTAACACGTACGCAGTGATGCATGTGAACGCAATGTACACCTTCTGATGAGGGACTGTGTATAGTTCATTTTATCAATCTTGTTAACATATGTACGCCTTCTGTACGTATTTATGACAGACACCGTAAACACCATAATCTCCCCAATTTGAGCGCCTGTCGGCCACGCAGAATAACACAAAGCTAACTTTAGAAGATGAGAACAAAATACGTTATTTAAGCAGAAAAGAGAATACTTCAAAACTGACCTGAAATCAAAGTTCAGCGGCTTTGAATCATGTGGCGGTGGTATGAAATCATCCAAAGCTTTTGCTTAAAGCAATATTAGCACATTTTTTGAAGAGCGCCCCCAATTTTCAAAATTTTATATTTTTGCACAGCTATGTTGGTAATTGTGTAGAAAACTACACCTACGAACGAGAAAGCTCAAAAATGCGTATTTGTCATAAAATGAGCGATTTTTGTAGGCCTAATTAATTGGGATCCTAGATTGTACTTAAAGGAGAACCCGTACAACGAATAATATTATACAATATACTCTGTAAAATAATTATTGACCACATATCGAGTGGTTTCATCGAAGAACAGAATTGTATTAACCATAACAATGAATTAAAACCATCTAGTCTGACCATGTGCTATTTACAAATTGGAGCGTATTGTATAACGTGTTATGCGAGACGATCGGCACGTTTGCGTCACACATGCCATAGTAAATACACATTATGAAAGCGTCACGTGTGAAGATTTATGACACTACTGTGCCGTCCGTATCGCATAACACGTATACATATCCCATATATACTAGCGCGAAATTCAAATAGCGCAGAGTCAGACAAAATGTTTTATTCATTTTTATGGTTAGTAATAATTCCGTTTTTCCATGAAACCACTCGATATGTGTTCAATAATTATTTTTTATAGCGTATATTGTATAAGCTTATTCTTAGTACGGTTCTCCTTTAACGGCAGAGCTGGAAATGTTAAGTTTATGTCCGTCCATGGTGAAATAGTGCCACCTCAAGAAAATGACCTCTAACTTGACTTGCCTGAACCAATAAAACAACTAATAGATGAGCGTAGATACGTACATGGCGCTATTTCCCGGCTATTTCATATTGGAAGGCAGTTTCCAGCAGCAGCCGTTGAATTATTATCGGGGATCCCGATATTAATTATTCTAGTTACAAAATTCCTTCGTTTGCGACACATAGAAATTGTAGAAAAATTGGGGGCGCTCTTCAAAAAAATGTGCTAATATTGCTTTAAAATGTACTGTGTACCCAAAAATGTTAACACTCGCTGCCAGAGCTTGTTGTCAAGTTTGTCAAGTATTTATGAGTTTTTATTTGGCATGTCTTTAAAGCCAGACTAACAGGCTTCTATTTGCCATTTATTTCATTCCAATCTGATATGTAGAACAAAAGATATGTTTCATCAAAAATGAGATTGTAAAATCTAATTGGTCCGATTTCTGTTGTTCTAGTATCCTCATATTATGATTAAAATATTATTTTATTTTTCTGTTTCACATGAGAAAAGTTTGCTTAGAGAGAAAGTACTTCATTTCATCATGCAAGAGAAAAAAAACTCCCCTAATTAGAGGAGGAGCTCGGACCCAGGTTAAACATCATCGTTTATCAGAAAAGGTTTGACACATTTGGTAGTTATGATGGACCTTACATCCATGCTAGGTAGGAAGTTCTTCAAATGTGGTATCACTTTTTCAATAGGGGCCATTTAGTTTACACAGGTTTCAAATTTTTAAAATGCCCCAATCATGTGAAATGCTATGCCATATTACCCGTCTAGTCATAGGATTCCAAAAGTGTATAGTTGTACCACCTATGACCATTGGTTTGGGAGTTATAGGGTAAAAATGGCTAAAATGGTATTTTGAGTGTATAAAAATTCTTAGGTTTGGTTTAAATATTGTATGGTGATTTCAAAGTAACCCACAAATAGACCTCTCGTTTAAAAATAGATTACAATATCACTAACTTCAATCAGAACGCGGTATACAATGTGTAAGAAAAAAAATGCATGGCGTTATATTCAAATATTAAAATCGTATATGTGAATATACCGTTCTGATTCTATCCGCTAGGAAAGCGAAGGACACCTTTCGAAACCTAACACCTATAGATGATATCTATCGCTTCTCTACCCACCCGGCCCTGCATTTGATAGTTTAGTTGCTAAGAGCATCGTGCATGTAATACGAAGGTTGCCGGTTCGAAATACGACCAAGTATACATTTTTTTTCCAAAAAACTATCGTGCGCTGGCCATCTCAAGAGAAAGATAAAAATAAATATTACAGTACCCTTGTATGTTCAGAAAAATCCCCGTCAACGTGAGTAACCCTAACCTTTGGAAACCCAGATTTGCACAAGGTTTCTTTAGCTTTACTCAACGAATGAGGGTTGTTCTCTTTCGAATCAACATAATTTTTACAGGGTATGAACTTTTGCTTTCATTCAATGCAACCCGGTTAAGTTTTATCCTCTCTAATTATCTGTCCAATTTTCTCTATTAAAACATGGCCTAGCTGTTTACATAGTATAAAAATAATATCCCCCATAAATGATCGCTGTCCGCTAAAATGAGTTTTCCCGCCCGCTGCTACTAATTGCAGACGACCTGCGCTCTGTCAAATAGCAAAATGTAGTGTTTGGGGTCGTGATCTATCTTCGCGCTCTTTTGCCGCTTAGTAAGTTAAATCACGTGACTGTAATACCTGCTATCAATTTCGAGCCCGATACCGCTTGTGGTGTGGGATAATTTTCCTCGAGGTATGTAGGGCAGGTCCAGTAATTACGCTAGATCATTTAGAACAAAAATAACAACACATAAAATGTGAAAGGTAAACGTAGAAATGGGATTGGTAGGATTCAAATATAAAAAATAATGATTTTTTGTTGAAGTGTCGTCATTTCACGTATTTAATATTTGGACCCCCCCCCAAAGAAATCCCTGTTTTTCTGTACCTAAATTTAAATATTAACCAAATATTGAATACGAAAATGGTGAAATATGAAATATTCTGGATCAATTTGATACCGAAGTTGATACAAAACGAATCGAATGTGTGTAAGATAAGAACTGGAACCTCTGTGAAAGATCACACAGAGGACAAATTATCTTATCTGCTTAATATTTCATAAAAGTGTTGTCATATCCAAAGGGTCACTTTATGATGGTCAAGGGGATGGTGTTTCCCTATGGACCCTTACCTATAAGAAACGCATTTTTCAAAGGAACATTCCAATGAAACTCATCACATGTCAAGAAAAGTCTGAGACAATAACATCAAAAATAGTCTGAGATAATAACTTCAGTGAAAGAAAAATCGAGACATATTACTTGACCTTGAAATTAGTTGTAAAACATTTATTTTCCTGAGTGGCGATTTCTACCAAAGAGGTCATTTTGTCTTTGCTTTCCCCCTGCCTTAATGTACCAAAATTTGCCACTATGGTCCCTTGAAGATAAGAATAGAACAAATTAATTTTAATAAAAAATGGCATATTCAGTATTTTTATGAAGCTGTTTTTCTAAACCATATATTTTATCATTCATTTGTACAGGGAAATCAAGTACGGGTCCTTTACTTCGACGTTTTTATTTTTGTTGGGGTTTTGTTATGTCTTGTATTTGCATTGTGTGTTTTAGTTGTTTGTTTGCTTGTTTTCGTGTTCTCAGGTCTACTTAAAATAAAGAACTAGAGTGCGTAAATTCACCGCCACTTGATATATGTTACCGTTAAGGAACACGGACAAACATAGTTTATAACATTTATCAACAAAACTCTATAGCCTGGCCTTGTCCTTTAAATAGATAATTCTGCGGCCACAAATTATGACCAATTCCACGCAGTCCATCTCATAATATGGCGTACCATGCATGAAAAGCGTTAGTTGTCAATAGACCATTGATTTCAGAAGTAGGGCATGCAATACGGGTCCTCATGATAACCTTGTCAATATTTTAGCTTTGATGATGTGAAGTCAAGGCCACAGTACTTGAAGATTTCAAGTATTCTTGATCTTCTGCCAGGTGATACGACTTCCTGTATCATCTTCAATATTGTTATCGTTTTCTCCACGCTGATGGTGAGCAAAATCTGTTTCCAACTAGGTCGTTTGGAAATATGTTGTTTGAAATAAGAGCATTACATTACTTAACATATACTAGTAAATTGTACTAAGCGAACTCGCTTGGGGTTTCTCTGTGCAAGGTAATGCCCTACAGAGATCCTTATTGAGCGCATCAATAAACAGTATGTTAGCACAGATTACTTGACTTAGTAACTAGAAACTCAGCAGAGATTTTGGAAATGGGAAATGGCGTAGTTCGGTGGATTTCTTTTCTTCGGTGGATTTATTTTTTAGCAAAACCTGGCGGTTTTGTACTTTCATCTTAGTTGTGTTTTCGCCTGAAACCATGTGCTGCATGGTTTGTTTCTTATTCATACTTCACTTTTTAAGGGGCATTACCCGATCCTCAGCCTCAACCCCACAACTCACTCCATCAAACCGGAGCTTCTGGTATCGTCAACTGTAAAAATATTTCGCTTGACTTTCGCATTTATGATGTTACGAATTAAATTATTAAAATTGTGGGTTGTTTACAGTTATCGGAAAATATTACAGTGATCTATGGGTTTTATAATAATACATGCAATTATCACTCACATTGTATTGTGAATTAAAATTGAATTATTGTGAATTTTGGAGTAATGGTACATTGGCGATGACCTTTCCTATAAAACACAAACAAATTATATGTTGTAATCGGATGGAGCATCCTGAAATGGATAGTATACGTAATAGCGGTAATTAAATAATAGTATCTAAAATAATTTAGCATATTGACCGCCCTTTCTTCGTTCAATAGTAAAAAGACAGAACACCCTAATATATGATAGCCTTAACTATATAGATCGATTTAAAAAATAGCGAATAATTAATTAAATATATAAATTGACGGAAAGAAGACGCAAACAAAGTCCTAAGACATAAAATATAAGAACAGATTGAGTACTAGTCTTGTATGAGAATCGATTGCAATTTAAGTCCTATCATTTAAGACAATTAAAAACTTTCCCGTCAATTAACCTATCGAATTAGAATGTTATAAGGTTCTAACTGCCATTTTGCAATGTTTTGGAGAAATGTATGTAGGATTAAACGATATATAAGGTTTAAAGTGATAGTAATACATAGTTTGTTATAGTTTCGCTTTCTTTGACATAAAAACGTGTTACTTCGGTACACTCCCTTGATTTCTGTATTTAAGCCATATCTAAAAAATGACCAAAATGTAAAGTTGGAATTGTCATGCTTTTCCGGAATCCAAAGTATGGAAGTAATGCAGCAGAAGATTTTAAGCTAATTCTTTGGGATTGATCATCTATTAGTCAATACTCAAGCTATATGAAAATATGATTTGCTGTACAACTATATACCTTCGCTATAAAAAAGTAGGGTATTTGATATTTTTTTATTATACCACGTATTAAAACAATACATTGGTCTCACCTAATCTTATGTATGTCCGTACTTGTCTGAAGTGATGTTAAAGCAGCCATACTCCCTCATAGATTGGTGAAACTAAACGCCATATTAGTTTTGTTTTGTTACCACTGCAGACTGATTGAGCTTCCTGCGAACAAAAAAAAAACCAGATACAAATGGAAATGATAGTTAACTTTTCCCAATATTTTTATAACATGTACTTACAAAACTAGGTAATACTATTTCCAAACCTGGGGGGCGGAAACGAGGGGACAAGTGCCCTCCAAATCTCAGGCCCCTCTCCTTCCATTAAAATGTGAACAGGGATTCCTATAAAAATTAAGTCGCCACTGTTTCCCCAAACTAATAACCTTGCATTTTCTGCCCAAGATATTATTTCTTTGAATACAGCGTTACCTTTGAGTTTGACTAGTTCAAATTAGTTTGCAGTTAATCCTTACGAAGTTAGTTTGAATTAAAGTGAAACAGATCCATGTTCAGTGTCAGAAATTACTATACAATGTCAGCCTAGTCAAGTACTAAAGGCCAAGTGCTTATGAACTTTAATACCGCGAAAAGGAATAATTTTAAGTTGTATCACAATTATGTAACACATTATATCAATGCATCTTCTCTTTAATTCAACGTCCTGATATATGGCTCCTTCATGCCTGTCTTACGCTTCTGTGCGGTGTCTATCAATTACGTAAATAGTTGACTAATCCTATAGTTGTTGTTGTTGTTGTGATCATTTAGAGTTCAATAATCAAGTGACTTGGGGTTTAAAATGACGGAGTGGTATCATATTCAGTTGTATTATATAACGTCACGTGCTTTCTGACAGGTTCGGATACCCTTTTACGGATGGATACAATCCCAAATTTGCGCGCGAACAATACTAATTATGTGGTAATAAGCTCTGCTGCTAATATTACATGGTATACGTCATCGATTCTGAATTACTACTTACAATGGCTTTTTATTGTAATCATTTGTTATGATTAATATTATTGTCCAGAATGGTCAGAAGTTAGATGGTTCTGATTGTGGGTTATGTGTTAAAGAAAAACTAGGTCCCAAAACGCCCGCGTAGGTAATTGCTGGAATACAGGTATATCTTTACCGTTCGGACAAAAATTACAAAATTTTTTAATTTGTTATACAGATAAGGTTTGATATGCACCAGAATCGTCTTCATGACTATAATGGCTAAACATTTGAAAGGCAAATGTTGAACTCTTTTTCGGTAAGGCGGGGAACGGCACTTTGTTGTCAAGAATTCCCTTTAAATAAAATGGGGTGAATATAGTAACTACTTTAAGGGCTTTAAACGGGACCCCCGATGAGATTTATGAGGATCACAATTGATCTAAATTGTACGTTGATTGGTTGTTTAGACCATCTACCGAAACGTGACGAAGGTTATTAGACAAAAAAAAGAGAAACAATACGTAACTTTGAATTTGCCTGATGTCTAATTGGACATGTAAGACGAATGGGTGGCTGTCTATCTTGCACGCACGGAAAATAATAAATCAATCTTTTAATGACAAAAGACGGCGGTTTCGAATATTCACTTACAGGTGTGAATATGCATTCGGCAATTATTCATTCAACTTCATCAATTAACATGCACATATTCAAAGATAACCTTAACTACCTATTTTCAAGATATTTCAATAGGAGATGTTAAGTTCACGATTTTCGACGGGAATTGCAAACCATCGCGACTGGCAGAAAAAAATGAACAATGTCAGATCATGTGGACCCAATGTTTGCAACTCAATGGCCAGATAATATTAAAAAATGCTAAATTATTAAGGAATCCAGAAAAATAAGTCAGATATGACTCCCCACTCATCAGCAAGTTTAATCAATTGCCTTTGGAGGTTACCCCCTTCTTTGGGGGTTGTTTGTTTTTGTTTTGCATTTTTGGCTTCGTTTTGTTCTTTTGCATTTTTAAAATTAGTTTATCACTTGGAGGATATGACCGATTGCGGTCCTCTTTGGTGCCTTTGTATCTCATCTACGCCATTGCGATATGTTATTATGATTCTCATATTATTTTTTTTTATACATATATATTTATAATTTGTGTTTGTACCGTCATTTCAGTGGAAAAAAATGTCTTGAAGTCTTGATGCAACAATTGGTTGATTTGGTGAATTTAGCGTTAATTTGACGTGATAGTGTTGTATTTCCTGTGCAAGAGAAACAAGCTGTGTTATTCATAATAAATTGTTTAAAATTAGAGGTAGATAGGCGTTTATAGCGGTTTATCGGTTAATTAAGGCAACAGTTGCGATGTAAGGATTAGGGTGTCTTTTTCTTTGTTTTCTTGCTAATCCAGCATGTGGCCATTATCATGTTATTTCGAAATAAGATCCACACGATTCGATAGCTAATTCAAGGGCCTAGGAATCACACCACTAAAATCCCCATTATGATTGTGTACAAAAATGACTCTCAAGAAACGTCAATTTTCGGCTATAAAGCGAATGGTTATTTTCAAAACTGGCTATTTTGGGAAGATTAGGACGCATACCTCTTAACAAAAAGAAAATGTGCAAATATGAAGCCTGATTGTTTTAGCTACAGAGCATCGAAAGATTGCATCATGTTTCAAAACATCCACGCCTAGTAGAATATTACTAGAATTAAAATTGCGCAGTTTTTCCAAACCCTCAAAATTATACAAAATTGCACAGACAAATCTTTACCAACCCAATGGTTTGTTACTAGTCCACACATTGGTTATTAATTTCCAATTTCATTTAAAGACACAACTTATCAACATTTTGTGACTCTTCATTTAGGCAAAGTGTCCAATTGGGACGGCCAAACTGTCTCGGCACTGACGTCGTCTGCTACACCTAGTTTATTTTAGTCATGTTAGTGGGTAGCACAAGATTGAATTTATATATTGTGTTCTAAATCTTTAATTCCGTCACAACTTATACAATTACACTTGCAATTACTTTATAGAATTTGTATTTTTTAAATGACGATTAGCTTCGTGGAATGAAACTGTGATATTGATTTTCGCATTTTGGTTGTTAATATTTTTATTTTTTTTACGTTTTTCTTTTTTTATTTATAAAATTTCTATTTCTTTTTAAACTTAATCATCAAAATTTGTAATAAGAATTTATATTTTGTTTTTACAAATCATAACCATCATCATTTAAAATAAGAATTTATACTTATGCTTTCAAAATTTGAGTATTTTAAACGCGCGACATATTCACTCACTGCTCATGGCGCTGTTCGGCCTTCATATATGCGCTTACAGAAACCATAATAACCAGAACAGATTATTGAAATTTACAAATTTATAAAAAAAGAAAAATTAAAAAACAATTTTACTTTTTAAAAATAGGACTTGACCGTCCTACACGAAATCGGAACAAATCTGAAAATTAATTAAATAAAGGGCTTAAGGAATCAAATACACAAACAAGCTCCCAGTTATTTGTAACAGATTTTAAGATTAATATACCACACTACCGTCACCAAGCATGTTCTGTCCAATGTTCACATTTTATATAGCATATTTTGATGGTATCTCGCAAGAGCGGTGTGCTTGGGCGACACTTGTCTGAAAGTGCCGTTTGCCATAGGCGGCTTATCCGCCGATTGTTGGGAGTGTTAAGATAGTCAATAGTTGTGCCTGGCCGGTTTCGATCATTTTATTACAACTTTTGCACTTGATCCGCACTATTGTACTATACTCTATTTATATCATGTTTATGTTTATGGATTAAAATCATTTCGCGCTGAGGTTCTATTCAGTTTTACTTTTGCGCTTAGTTCAGATATGCTTATTTGATAATTATCACAACAAATAGACATGCACTCCCAAGAATAAATTCTTAATTATAAACATACTCAATAAAATATCAATAAGAGCCCAAAAACCAACATCACGTGTTTCATCCGCATGTAATGAGAATTTTGGCCCAAGTATCTCCAGGAGCCCGATGCTCCTTGCATACTATCTAGAAAAATATTCAATCAAATATGCCCTGAGAATATTGAATGCACAATACCCATGAGCATAAGGGCAAATATGCTCCTGAACTTGGAAAAATCTTCTTTTCTAAGTCAATACTGCTCCGGAGTATATTTTGTCCTATGCTCCGGAGCATTGCATCAAATTTGACCTCAGATTTCTCCAGTTTATTTATGCGCGGGCCAAAATTCTTTTACTATACCTTCCAATTTATAAGGTTGTCCTGAATGTTATTCAATTTTCGATTTGGCGCATATTTTGGTGAACACAACCTTGTGAGTGTTACACAAAAGCTGTTTTGCACCTGGACAAACATTCCGTCCGTGGAATGCATTGTTGTGCAAGGATGGGCCCGCTTTCGAAAAAACGTACCCTATATACCGCATTTTCCTTTCAGCATCAAAGTTTGACCTCCATTTACGCGTACTTTGAAAATGTTTAGTCATCAAAGATCGTCTCTCCTGGTTTCATTTCTCTTAGTATTGGAGAAGGCTCCCTTTTGAAAAACAGCCCAGGACAATCTCTCGTTAGGATTAGTGTTATTAGCACCCTGGTCAACATTCCATTTGTCCGGTGAATGCATTGTTCGAGTCAAAGATGACAGGCTTATCGAAAACACGTACACTATATAATACCTCATTTGTCCTGTCAGCATCAAAGTTGGACAGAATTTACCCGTACTTGGAAAGTAGTAATCAATGTATCTGTCATTCTCCTGGGAGGTCTCTCTTAGTATTTGGCGCTGGCTCCTTTGTAAAAACAGCCCTGGCAAATCTCTAGTTTAGGATTCGTGGAATAGTTTCACTGGCCACATTCATTAATCCGTGCATTGGTAGTGTCAAAGGTGGCCGCCCGTCATTCAAAACACGTAGCACTATAGAATAGCTCATATTTTCTGTCAGTATTCAACGTTTGACAAGATTTACCGCGTTATTTTGGAAATGTTTAGTCATCACAGTATCGTCATTCTCCTGAGAGCTCTCTTAGTATGGAGATGGCCTACCTTTTGTAAAAACAGCCCTGGCAAATCTCTCATTTAGGATTCGTGGAAGTTTCACCTGGCCAACATTCCATTCGTCCGGTGCATTGTCCGTGTCAAAGGTGGCCGCTCATTCAAAACACGTACACTATATAATAGCTCAATTTTCCTGTCAGTATTCAAAGTTTGACCTAGATTACCGCGTTATTTGGGAATGTTTAGTCATCACAGTATCTGTCATCTCTTGCGAGCTCTTAGTATTTGGAGAAGGCTGCCTTTTGTACAAACAGCCCTGGCAAATCTCTCGTTTAGGATTGGGGGAATTTGCCACCTGGCAAACATTCCATTTTCCGGTGGAATGCATTGTTCTGAGGAAAAAAGGGGGGATGGCCGCTTATCGAAAAACACGTTACACTATATAATACCTCATTTTTCCTGTCAGCATTCAAAGTTTGACCTACATTTACGCGTACTTTGAAAATGTTTGGCATCACATATATCTGTCATTCTCCTGAGTTCATGCTCGTATTGGAGAAGGCGCCTTTTGTAAAAACACTAGACAAATCTTCCGTAAGGATTGTGGAATTTTGCACCGTACCACAATTCCCATTTGTCCGGTGAAGTGCATAGTATTGAGTCAAAGATGTCTGCTTATCGAAAACAGTCACTATTATAATACCTCATTTTTCCTGTCAGTATTCAAAGTTTGACATACATTTACCCCGTTACTTGAGGAAATGTTTAGTCATCACATGTATCTGTCATTCTCCTGAGAGTCTCTCTTAGTATTTGGAGAAGGCTCCCTTTTTAAAAACAGCCCAAGACAAATCCTCTCGTTTAGGATTCGTGGAAGTTTCACCTGGCCAACATTCCATTCGTCCGGTGCATTGTTCGTTGTCAAAGGTGGGCCGGTCATTCAAAACACGTACAAATAGAATAGCTCAATTTCCTTCAGTATTCAAAGTTGACCTAGAATTTACCGCATTATTTTGGACATGTTTAGTCATCACATGTATCTGTCATTCTCTTGAGGAGTTTTCTCGTAGTATTTGGAGATGGCTACTTTGTAAAAAAAAGCCCAGACAAATCTCTCGTTTAGGATTCGTGGAATTTCGGAGCACATGTGAAGGGCATGACACATATCTGAGCACATCTTATAGATGGTATGGGTATTTGGCTATGAAACAAAAAGATGATATTTTTTTTTAAAATTATTAATGTTAATGCCAAATTACGGCGTAGAATAGGGACTAAAACAGAAAATTAAAGGTTCACAAAACATACAATATTATTATATTTTATTTTGAAGAGTTGTGTACGATTTATATAAAAGTAGTATCGATACATGCTTTTGTTTTGTGTGTTTATTTTCTTGCATTGTTATTGTGTTTGTTTATTGTTGTTTTTAAACAAGCTAAATTATCTACCAGGTAGCCTGGTATATCCCTAACGTTCCTTAATGCCATTTTTCCAAAATCACGGAGAGGACCCCTTCCTTGTTTTTAGGGGATATTACTCCTAGATCTAACAAATAATTATATTTGTAAATATTTTGCTACTTGTGTGTTTTAACTGAATATATTATTTTGTAAGCTCCTGAGGTTTTTCACCTTTTCCTGCTAGTGCAGTAGTTTGTATTATCTTTATTAGTATTTATGTACCTATGTAATTTTATTGTATTTTATTTGTATGTAAGTTTATATGTTTGCAATTTGTAAGGCGCTTTGATCTTTTTATCATATCATATCATATCGAAATAACGCTACCTCCCTTTTTGCGGTGATCGTCAGGTTGGTAGTCATTTTTCGAAAATGACTATAGCAAGCACACCCTCGCACAAACACTGATGCTCTGTATACTTTCTCCACTTTCACCCCACTATGTTGTAGTTGTTGTTTAATATGGTACCTTCAAAATATTTTTTTAATCAGGAAAGAGTTCTTACTTGATGAATGTATTAAATTAATGTATTTTAATTCAACCCCGAGATTGCCTATTATTTTTTAAACAAAATTCCACTAACGAAAAACAAAACAAATCTACTCCCTCCAATCATGTAACCGCTCAGAATTTTGTAACATCATTTTCCAATGTGAATTATCGATATAGTACAGACTCGCAATACAAATGAAAAGTGCCTGGGCGTCAAAATAAGCCTAGTGGTGTAACGGAACCAGTGAAAAGGAAATATTGGAGCGTTCCATGTTGTCAATGAGGCTAGAAGAAATGAGCAAAGTGTACTTGAATTTTGTGTTCGGGCCTCTTAGTCCTTCGTGCAAACACTCTTTCGACAGACAGAGAGAAGATTACCCACCGACAGGCGATCGGCAATACCGAGGCCCTTGGGGATGAATTCTATTTAATACCACAGTGAATTATGACTAGTACCATATTGGTATCTTATCCCGTTTTTAATATCTGAACATTGTGTGTGTGTGTGTGCGTATGTTTTTTTGAGTGTGCTGTTATTGCTGTCAAATTAATCGATATTTATTTCAACAAAAAATACGTAGCGCTTAAAAGATAATGTTTAAATTTGTACTGATATCGGACATTACCTTAAAGATTTTGAAGAATAAAAAACACGTTAATGTATTGAGCAATGATGGTTGTTTGAACAAAATGATGGAATACAACCATGAAAATCCTTCCATATGGGCGGGACTATTTCAGCCATTCAGCAATAAATATATTAGCTTGGTTTATACAAACTTATGTGAAGAATTCTGGCATTACTTTACGTTTACCTTGCTTGTTCAAGTTATATAACAAGGGAAAATTCTGACTTTAAAGATGGGCAGTGAATATTTCTTATTACCTGTCATATTTGTTCTGCATTGAAAAAAAAATGAAATATATCATTATATAATTTAACACCTTTTGTTACAAGGTTCTAACTGACATTTTAGAATTTTTAGAGATAATGTTATATGAGCTTTAAAAGAAATATAATTTGTTATGGTTTTTGATTTTGTTTACATCTAAAATTTGTCACATCCGCTCCAATTCCCGTGACTTTTTTCTGTTTGTTTTCTTAACTTTAAAGACCAATTAATATAGCAAAATGACTAAAATGGCAGTTATAACCTTGTAATTTTAAGGTAATTAATTACTTACATGTTGAAGATTTTCCTGTAATAAACGTTTTGTTAACTTTTCTGTAACAAGACTGTTTATTTACAAACAAACAGTCTATGCATAAAATAGGAGAATTGTTCTTAATTAAAAGGTGAATATTCAGCGCTTTTATTTACTGTTGTGTCCTTAGAGGGAGCCTAATACTCATTATGCAATGAAGTATGCAATTTACGCCACCGTACCTAATGTACGGGTTAAACCCTGTGTGATAGGTACTGTATGCAAATGAGATACCTACTTAATCCAGACCATAGAAAATAAGTCATAAAATGTTTACCCTGGAGGCATCATCCAGATAACTGTAAGTGGCGTTGGAGTGCACAACAATGGACGTTCTTTGAATGACCCCCTTTGAAGAAGCGTTAGAGTACACTGCGTTTGAACATTGCAGGTTGTTTTGCGCATTTTTAATTTCACGTTTTTCTCGCGCTTTTCGCGAATAATCACAGAAGAGCAAATTTAAAATATTGAAAATTTGAAATAGTTTTGCCACATAGGAAGCATGTTGGTCTGGTTAAAATTTTAGTATATATTCAAAATCGCTCAAAATAACCCTGTATCTCCCTCTCTTCAATAACTTCAATCACGCGGCATACACATACCCCAGTGAGAGCTCTCCATTGAAGGCCATGTTCAACAATCATAGTGATATCTGTTATATTTGTCTCCTTGCATTTCTGGATTTCATCTAGCCAGCTAGCTGCTAGTCTTCCTATTTTTTTCGTTTGCCTTCTGCCATTCTCTACGAGATCGTGTCTGATGATGTGACCAAAATAGGTAAATTTCCTCTTCTTCTTCTGTCCTTGAAAATATATATCTTCTTCTCGCCAACCTTTTCCAAAATCCACACACTTGATTTTTTTTCTGTCCATGGAAATCTAAAGATTATGTA
Source organism: Ophioderma brevispina (assembly GCA_023653785.1). Lineage (NCBI taxonomy): Eukaryota > Metazoa > Echinodermata > Ophiuroidea > Amphilepidida > Ophiodermatidae > Ophioderma > Ophioderma brevispina. Next base: position 66,929 of record JAMKCH010006263.1, read on the forward strand.
ATAGAAACAAAGCTCATAAGCATCTATTCCAAGAAAATCACTCTTTTCCAAGGTTCAGAGCTTATGTTACTCTTAAAAGCTGTTGATTTAAGTGACTTTGAGCCTTTTTGGAAGTCTGCTTTTCCACATCTTTGTCATGTACTGAACCACACTCCGGGCTAGCCTATTGCTAGTCTTCTTTTGATTTCTTGGGAACAGTCATCTAGACGGAGCCTAAACTGAAAATTCCTCAATGATATTTCCATCTCTACCCGATAAATATTTCCCGCTACACAGTAGTTATCTTGATAATTGATACACTGACAGTAGTCACTGCAGGAGGTAATATAAATAGTACCTTCTACATAAGGTAAACTAACGAATATGACAATGTCGTCAAACGAGGAGTTTGTTGAATTTGAATAAGAAGAAGAGAAACATTTCATAAACCGATGTGTGAACTTAGACAAACATGATCATATTCTACATGACTACAGGACATGAGACACTGGCACATTTGTAAAAAATAGTGCGCCCTCAGGATTTTCAAAAATTGATGAGATTTGAGGGTGGGTGTAAAGTTTTAATCCTTTAATGATTAAGGACCACTCAGCACCTTATGGGTAAACAGATCGATTCATATTAAAATGACTCTGGCGACATTTTTTATCAAAGATGACGAAAATGGCGTTTAAACACAAGAAAATTCCACACCGGAGTGGATTCCCACGGCATGTACCCTGTTGACCGGTCTGTGACCTGTGTGGTTTAATATCAATGAATACGAATTTATGATATTCATTTAGTAGACACATTTGTTGTTATAGTATTTAAATTACCGCAAACTGTAAAGTTAGCCTACAAATTACCTGGGTGGTCTTTAAGTTTGTGTTTTGGGGTACGACTTTGTGTGTAAAAGTATTCTTCCAAGGACCTAGACAATATTTGCAAGCCAAATTTAACGGAATTCATATGTGGTGGAAAATGTTGCCAGTGCGCTCAACCCCCCTCCCCCATAGTACAATTTCATGTGGAAACGACACGCCATTGCTGCAACACAACAAAGCGCTAATTGAACAGAATGCAAGGACCGTGATTTTATATTATTTTTGCACGGGCAATATTTGAGTAAACAATTATAAAAGAATCATTTCCAAAACCTATTGGTTTTCTTTAACCACTTTCACAACTAAATTAAGGCCGTGGACGCTCAATGCCGTGTATTATAAATATAGCGCTATGCAACATGGGAGTGGAAATAAATCATCTACTCGCAAAGCCTTCTTGTGCCTGGGAAATATGTTGTAATTTTCTGTCACTCGTCAAAAAAGTTACACTTTGCGTGATTTCATTCAAACAGACCAATTTGAAGCGAAGGTATTATTGTTATGTTATTATCATAAGGAGTGATGTGTAAATACATTTTAAGTAATGAGTACATTTTAGCTGCAATAGGGGCAGCCTAAAGGTAGGTCTAATGCGGAACCGAAAGTGTCCCTTTAAATGTCTATTGCAAAGAAATTACAGTTTAATCGTAAATAAATGATTAGAGTACGTCTACTGCCGATAGATATGGGTTTTTTTAAAGATCGTAAGTGCCGTTCAAAGGTGCTGTTCAACATGTGCTGGTTTTTTCTCGTGGAGCAATCATCACTCCCACACCATTTGGAATTATTGTTTACGAAGCCACCATCTTATCAGCGATTTTTTTTCAAAATGTAAACAAATCGCCCCCCCTATTTTTATCGAACGTCCATTCTTGCATGTTGTACTGGAAAATTGTGTATTAAAGACCCTGGAAGTGGCTAAGTATAACACGCCATATTTGTGAACCAGTTGGCGAATTTTGCTTCTTGAGTACTAATAAAAGTCGGGATCGATTTTTTTAGAAACTACAAACAGTCGTAAATGGCATCTCAAGACTGCTTGAAACATCTTTGTGGTCGGTTTCACAAAGAACCGTAATATAGGTTGTTGATATGCCTACACGAAACAAAGTTTTAGAGACAAAATGGGTATTTTGAATTTGGAAAAAAAATGACTGATAGTCGCTTTAAGAAAAAGTGCTTTCCTTCGTTTTTATACTGTCTTCTGCTGAAAGTGGGAGACTTATCTTTAAAAAAGGCGTTTTCACAGTGTGTTGTGAAATTGAAAATAATGTTCAGTTTGTTTATCAAAAAAGTACCACGCTTGTAATCTCAAACCCAGTCGTGTTTAACTCCATGTACTTTGAAAATGCTGTTGTTAAATTTCCAAATACGTATTTGAACACTATCTGGACTGCGCAGCGCGATGACGTAACCCAATATATCAAATCCAACATATTATTTTTTATTTCCTCTCAATGAAAAAAAGGAATAGAGCAGATTGCATTAAGAAACACACTCCATTACATATTTAAAATTTAAAAATTACAAAATAGGAAGATATATCTTTCAAACATTAATTTAAAAGGTTAGAGCACAAATATGAGAATTAATTTGCCTTCTTCTTAAATACCTAAGATATAGTACAAGACCAAAAACAGTTAAATACGAAGAACGATAACGCGTAATTTGTTCAGCAATATAGTGGTTGGGGTTCATTTAGCGTAAAATGGTAGTTGAATGGCGTTCCGTGTGCATTGTGCGTGAAAATAGACCAGGTATGAATTTTGCGAGGGTCACAGATATTGGCTGGCCGTATCGAAAACAGGTATTCCCAGGACTGTTACCCGACACATATGGAGCATTATCAAACTCCCCGTATTTGACCCAGACGCTACTGCCATGTACTGTATCTTCACTTATCGAGTCGGCGCACTAGAGCGTCCAGGCGTATACTTTTTTTCCACATTGAGGAACTGCTGTGTTGAGCCCAGATGACATATCATAAAGGGAGACATACATTGGTTGGGGCAAGTGCGTTATGCTATATACAAGGGCAACAGTGGGGAGCGCACTGATGTGGGGAACACATTAGGGTGAGGGCAGGCTGGTGAGATTGTAAAGAGTGCCGGGCATAATTTATTTGCTGGAGTTAAAACTCCAGACTGACGTAATGTGGTAGTGGTGACAGTTTCGACAGAGGCCAGCTTTTCACAGTACGGGAGCCGAGCAGGATTTTTTTTAAGTATACCGTTACAGCCGTGTATATTGCTCAGGCTCCAACGGCTCCAGATTATTTTTTATTGGTGTCTGAATGTAATACTATTCAAACGGACAATTCTACAATAGGAAAATATGAATGTCCGTTCCATTCTCCAGCATAAGTAAGAATGCATCGAAAGTTTTGCACCAGAAGGAAAAGTATCAAACCCAAATGTGATTTGTTTTTAAGTTTTATTGCTAGCGGACGCGCTTGGACCAGGTTATAAGGTGGATGCAATTTATTATATTGGATGAAAATGTCGTGATAATACAATCAGCGATCATACATCAATTGGAATATATTCTTTGCAGAAGATACCAGGCTTTTAATTTATTGCCGTTAATACGCCATGTCATCTTACTCATCGGAGCGATCCTGTCGACACTGATACCACGTGAATAATATAGTCGTAACACGCACAATTTTGCAAGTGTACATTATGTAGCAAAGTAAATGGGAAAAAGTTCAAACCGGTATTTTTACACAAAACTAAAACTACAAGTTGAAAGCGTTGCGTTGAAAAAAAAATCTTTTTCAATGACTGGAACTTCAACTTGTGTGGCTACGATAAGGCCATAGATAGATCAACCATGCGCCGGTGGAGCATACCTATAATTATATAGGAAAGCAGCAATATGTTATGTTTATTTGTAAGAATAGAAATGGAGTGTCTCAGTTAGCTATTGACTGAAGCTCGTCTACGATATAATCTCTGATTTCCAAAAGAGAATAATAAATCGATTTTATGTGTGTGATCTCAATAAATTTCCAAAGCAAAATAAAACACAACCATGGAACCAACTCCGAGTGAAAATTTTCCAGATATACCAGACGGAACGGCAACGGAGCTCTTCGATATAGACGAAGAAGTAGAAATCCAGCCTCGACGCCTGGGTTTTTGGAAAACATGCCTGAAATACTTTCGCCTTTTTCTACAAATGCTTTTTTCTTATGTTGGATTAACTGCTATTCTAGTTGGTTATCTATTGTTAGGAGCCATTGTTTTTGGTGCCATAGAATCGCCAGCTGAGGAACGAATTCGTGGTGATATCAAAAGAAAGAAAGTGGAATTCTTTTTTGATTTTTACGATAAATCCAATACAACAAATAAACACAATTGGACACAAGAAGCCCTTAGAAGACTTAGCGACATAGAACGAAGTGCAAAAGCACATTATTATATCTTCGACGAAGAAGAAGACGGGAGCGATCTAAAGTGGTCCTTTTTTGGTTCTATGCTGTTTTCGCTAACTGTTGTTAGTACTATAGGTAAGTACAATAATGACATCTAGAAATCATCAAAATCACAGCTACACTATCTAGACCTTTTCAACTATGCATATTTAACTTTGTTTAGCTTGGTGCCGAAACGTGCGGTGAATGTAAAATGTAAAGCTTTCTACAGCTTTAAGTCCAATTGTACGTCAAATAAAGACAATTTAATTAAGAATTGTTTAGTACACTATAGTTTCATTCAGAACTCCTTGGATCCCTTTACAACGTGCATGCTGCATGCACATTTCATCTAGGGAGGAATCGCCTTTGAAATCCGCAGGAGACGCGCTAAACGCCTGCGTATGTAGCTTACAAGGGTTACAAATTAAACTATACCTAATCAATAACAAGTGCATAATAACATGGTAAAATTGATATTACCTGTCAACCAACTTTTTAAATATTTCATCTGTGAATCATATTATTTTATTCCTTGTTGACGAAGTTCATATGATTTATAAAATATTTTCCTGGAAGTTTGCTATAATTGTTCACGTAAGCTGTACCATTAAAGCAATAACAGCACAATTTTGAAGAGCGCCCCCAATTGTAAAAAAATATATTTTTGCTTAGTTATGTTGGTAATTGTCTAGGAAACTATACCTAATACGTATTTATCATAAAATAAGCGATTTTGTAATTAGAATTGGGATCCAAGATTGTACTTAAAGTCTGACTCAGAGATTTCGAAATATTATTTTTGTGTGTAATAATAAAAAATAGTCAACTAGAACTAAGGATAGTAACCTAAAATGCACAATTCCGAAATTTGAGATGAATCGGATTTTTCGATTTGATGCAGTAAACATTTATGTGTAGTACAACGTCCCATAGGATACTGTGTATAACAAAAATTCCGGATCCGGAATTTTATAACAAAGTTGTGATTTTCTATATGAAGGAATTCGATTTAAGCTTAGCAATTTCACACAGTGATTAGTATATGGACAAGCATTATGTACATGCAAAAAACACGATTTTTTTGGAAATTGAGGGCGCCCTCCTCAGGAAATCTCTGAGTCGGCCTTTAACGGCAGAGCTGGAAATGCTAAGTTTATGTCCGTCCATGATGAAATAGTGCCACCTCAAAGTAATAACCTCTAACTTGATTTTTTTTTTTTTTTTTTTTAAACTATACCTAATCAATAACAAGTGCATAATAACATGGTAAAATTGATATTACCTGTCAACCAACTTTTTAAATATTTCATCTGTGAATCATATTATTTTATTCCTTGTTGACGAAGTTCATATGATTTATAAAATATTTTCCTGGAAGTTTGCTATAATTGTTCACGTAAGCTGTACCATTAAAGCAATAACAGCACAATTTTGAAGAGCGCCCCCAATTGTAAAAAAATATATTTTTGCTTAGTTATGTTGGTAATTGTCTAGGAAACTATACCTAATACGTATTTATCATAAAATAAGCGATTTTGTAATTAGAATTGGGATCCAAGATTGTACTTAACGGCAGAGCTGGAAATGCTAAGTTTATGTCCGTCCATGATGAAATAGTGCCACCTCAAAGTAATAACCTCTAACTTGACTTACCTGAACCAATAAAAGAACTAATGGATGAGCGTAGACACGTACATGGCGCTATTACCAAGCAATTCCATATTGGAAGGCCGTTTCCAGCAGCCGTTGAATTATTATCGGAGATCTCCGATATTAATTATTCTAATTACAGAATTCCTTCGTTTGAGACACATAGACATTTTCGAACTTAACCATTCACAGGTATAGTTTACCAGCCAGTTACCAATGCAACCGTGTAAAAATCTCAAAATATTTGAAAAAATGGGGGCGCTCTTCAAAAAAATATGCTAGAGGTTATATTAGAATGGTCAGTTGTCTAATAATATATTAGTGTTACCTCACGAGAGACAGACCAACAGACCGACAGACAGAGACGGACAGAGATTCATAAGCTTTCTAAATTGTTCTTGAAATGATGAGAAAGTGGTAAACTTAATACCAATTTCATTAATACCAATAACGGAATGAAGCTATGTTTTATTCTGTGAAGGGTTTCCGAATTCATAAGTGTGTCAGAAAGAAAGTGTGTCAGATGGGTCAGGTTACGGAAACTCCCAATTAGTATTTTTTAGTTTAGGAGAGTAAAAATAACTGTGCAAAAAGGCTGCTGATACATCTTAATTTTAAAAGCGAAAGCAAAGAAAATAAGCTCAAAGAAAACAATTCTAAAGGAAGCCAACGATAGCCGAAATCCATATATGCATAAAGTAGAAGGAAAAAAGAGCTTCGATTAAGCATATACATTTGAGCGTTATGTGTATATCTTTCGACCAACTTTATTCAATTAATAGATTACCATGGAATCAGTTCAGTAGAAATAATGGATCGTGAAGGCCACACATGAATGGCTTAGAATAAGAAAGATATGACGTACAGGATCTTGTACGACCCGACGATCCATTCAAACCAAAATATCTTTGACCATGATTTTGCCACAGTGTAAATATACTAAGCAATCAAGCAGAAGCGGGCATGCTAATAGTTTCAAAGTCCTTTCCCGTATAACATTTTTTATCTTATATTCATTTTCTTCCAGTGCTTACAAATTAAAGAATTTAATCCATTCAGAGATCCATGCAGGTCTTCCTTTAAATTAGTATATTTGGCATCCGTAACCCTGTTTTTGTCAGAGCTTGTAAGTCAAGGGCTCTGTTTACTACGCTTGTCACGTGATATTCGCCATTTTCTTTTATAGTATTATATAATCAGTGATCACAGATGCACTGTAAGCTGCTGAGGAGTTATTAATTTTGTTGAAACATAGGCAGCGGCTTTCAATTATCAACGCCACACTTGCTCAGAAAGTACAGCCCTCGAAATAAGAACCTGTTCATTTGTTCAAAAGTACCTGAATCGTAACAACACACTGGAATTTCTTGTGGGAAAGAGGATCGAACCAGGATAGGGTGATAGAAAGTTTAGTGTCTTAATAATAATAATTATAACAACAACCAGTTTTTATACAGCGCTTAATCACCGTGGTCTTAAAGCGCTGTTGCAATAATTATTACGCCGCCATCGGGAAATCGTCACAATCATGTACAACCAAGTGTCTTGGTGTACAACCTAAAGAAAGTGAAATTACAAAATTAGCATTATTTAAAGCCACCATCAGTCATTTTTACCAAATTCAAAATGGCCATTTTGTCTCTAAATTGCAAGTGTTAGGTCATATGAACAACTTATATTACTGTTCTTTGGGAAAAACAGACACTAAAGCATTTTAAAGCGGTCTTGAAGATACCATTTACGACTGTTTTGTTTACTACTAAAAGTCGGATCCCCTCTTTGGACTTTTATCAGTAAACATTGAATAAAAATCCTAATTTCTTGACAAATACGGCGTGTTAAGTTTAGCCACTTACAGGGTATTTACTCTAACAATTTCCAATACAGCAGGGCAAAAAATGGTCTTTGTTGCACCCGTAGGCTTGCAGATGGCTGGTCCGATTTTCACCAGCCATTTGGTGGCATTTTGCCTATTAATGTCAACTATTGAACTCTTTATGCGTAGTCTAGTGCAAGAAAGTTGTTTTTGACCAAATAAATTGCAACAGAAACAATTTGTGTGTTATCTTACTTCTAAATTGCCATAGAAAAATCAAAATGGGGAACATGTAAAAATATGGGGGAACTTTTGTACAGGTTAAAAGTAAAACAGGTCAATTTTTTTTAAACCTACACCAACTTATTCATCTGGTCATGATGATTAAAAAAGTATAGTTTGCCATATCTGCGGTCATTAGTTTCAGGATTGTAGGCTCATAACGGTTCAAGGTCATCATAGATGACGAAACTAGTCTCAAATTGATTGTCTTGTCATATCCTAAAACAGAAAATGCATACTTGCTCTGCATTTGACATTTTAGTATGTAAATTAGATGGTAAGTATTTGACCCCAAATGATATGTAGACCATTGTTATATACATTTTGACCTCTAATTACGTGACCAAATGGTGAAATGAGTGCAAGTATGGTCCTTTGGGCTATATGAAGAATTTGAGACCATTTGGAAAAGAATCGGATCATTTTGAAAATGTTACTCCAGGATGACCTTGAACCTTTATTGTCCTATAACGTTTAAACTATAACCCACAGATATACCTTTTTTAATCCTTAGGATATGACCAAAATGTTGATATCGATTTCAGTACAATTATACCTACTTTATATTTCCCTGTATAAACCTTGCCCCCCTTGCAAATGCATGTTCCCCGCTACTTATATTTCTAGCTAGACTTTTTATTTGTTATTCTTTCATCACTAAAATGTTTCTGTTGCAATTATTTTGAGGTCAAACCATTATTTTATTTAAATTTCTTGCACTAATCTGTAAAGCCGCAGATGAGCCAAAAATTGCTATGCGCAGTTTCTCGTTTGATTTGTTATAATACTACGATTTTCATTGGTTTATTCATAGGGTTATATGATATGAGCCAATGAAAGACAAGGTAAAATCAGCTAAAATGACTATAGATAAGAAATCTAATTTGATTGGTTACTCAGAGGTTATATCGAGTTTTATCCTGTAAATGATCCAATCAGAAATACTGTTAGGACGGTAGTAGATCTCAGGAGGTTAAATTTGCTTTTTCCAATGCAAGAATCCCAAGAAAAATGAGGAACGAGGTATAATTTTAGCTAGATATATGACACGTCATTTTACCGTTGAAAGGTCGATCATCTATTCTTAAGTTATGGTTTTCTCCAAAATAGTTCTTCTTGTGAGCAATTTATAATGATGGTATATGATTGGAAATCGTGTATGGAACTATCTAAGGGGCGATGATATTGAAAATGTTACACTCCTAGTCGATATTGTCATTATTACTCGCTAGCTTTGTATATATACTCAGTCAAATGGAAGATCCGAGTGAAAAAAAGTAGTTGGGTCTTTGCAAATTGTTCAATGACGGTAGGAGCTTTTAAAAAAGGTAAGGTGATACGTGAAGATGCGTTGAATGTAAGCTATCAATTTACTTGTGTGATTGCTACTATTCTAACCTATGGCGAGCATGTCAGTAACAAAGACTCACAAACTTTTTGTAGCAGGTAATTGCTTGGTTTGACCTAGTAGAATTATGTTTTAACCATTTTCATGAAAATCTATTTCCCCCCAGTTTTAACGCGACTTGGGGGGGGGGGGTTGAATTTTGAATGTGTGATTATATTAATGTAAACCAATAGCCAGATTTTATGTTCATGATGTTCAACATAAATAACTTTGCTATCACCCCAAATGGTGATATAGATGCATGCCGTGAACGCAAGCTTTAATTAATGAAAATCACCTTCATACTTGCAATGTGGGATATGCACTATCCATGAGGAGTATAGTGAAATACTTTTACGTATATATATATTTCGCTAATATAGTCGTGAGGGGAAAGGTTTTTTAATATTAATAATAGGTTTTTAATGAGTTGTTACTACGGGCTGTCTATATACAAAATCTTCTTAGAGACAGCCCGTCCCCTATGAGCAAAATCTCAAAGTTGAAAACAATTTGCATAAATTTGCATAGATTATAATACATTCTATTGTTATTATACGGAATAATCGCAACACAATGGAAGGCGTTAGGGGGAAGGCTCTATTTCCCCCTAACGCGTCGTATTAATGAGTTAATATCAAAAGCTCACTTCACCCTAAGGCACTAGATAGCGATATATTGTACCTTAACATACATAACTAATATATATAATATATTGTTGTTTTTTTCGCTTTGATAACAAAATTGTTAACAACAGTTTGTTTGTGGTACAAACTGCTATCGACATATCAAGTATGTATTATGGTCTTACTGTTACAATTGGGACTTTAAGGCTGGTGCTTTGGTCTTATATAACACGAGCCATAGGATGACATCAAAACTGCCTGATGTGACATTTACAATGTTGCTATGCAGTAAATACTGATTAAAATGTGGTATTTCTTTTGACAACGCTTCGGAGGGATTTTCGATTATTTGAATAATCAGTTATGGGACTTTCTGCTCATTGAAATGTCCACAATTCCTTTTCAAATAT
>JAMKCH010006264.1:0-40591 GCA_023653785.1 Ophioderma brevispina
TGCTTTTCTCTACACACACCACAAATCACAATCAAACATTAACAGTAGATAACCAGACAATCTCCCAGGTACACTCAACCAAATTTCTTGGCATCACAATTGACGACAAACTAACATGGAATGAACACATCAACTCTGTCACTACCAAAGCGTCTCACGCAATTGGTACAATCTACAGAGTTAAACACCACCTTCCAGACTACACCCTAAAATCACTATACAACACATTGGTTCTCCCGTACCTTAGCTACTGTAACATCATCTGGGCCTCCAACTATCACTCACGACTCACCAAACTAATAGTCTAGTGGGTAGAAGGGGTGTTCATGCACCCCCCTGAAATAAACTTCTAATCAATGTCACTATATCAGAAAAAATGCATAGAAAACGATTAGCTATGTTAAAAAAATAAAAAAGTGTCCCACGTATCATTTTTATGCAAATTTATGCAAATTAGTATCGCCATTACAGAAAAATACAATTTTCGATATATCTCAGCCAATACTATTGATAAATGAACAAATGAGGTAACTGGACCTATGTTTCGAGGGTCAAAGATCAAGATGGAACCATTTTGAAAATTACCAGATGTCCCCATGATGATGTAATATGCAAATTAGGGTCGCCATTAGCTAAAAATACAATTTTCGATATATCTCAGCCAATACTATTGATAAATGAACAAATAAGGTGACTGGACCTATGCAAATTAGGGTCGCCATTAGCTAAAAATCCATATTTGGGCATATCGTGGCCAATATTCCACATACCTGCCCACAGCGCTCTTCATGTTTGACTACCACAACAATCATTTACCTCCGAACTTCAATAATTATTTACCACAAACAGACAAATCCACAGCTATAACACCAGACAAGCCGACAAACTTCATCTTCCCCTCCCAAAATCTTCTTTGAAAAGCACTTTATTCAGTATCACGGCACAAAACTTTGGAATGATCTCCCAGAATCTATACAACATTACAAACCCAAAATACTTGTAATCGCTCTCAACTGAAGAAGAAGAAGAAACATTTCATCAACCAGTACAATGCTTAGTAATAGCACCAAGAACCTTAGTTCTGCGCCTCACGTTTTTCTTTCATCGTATCTCTATCCTCACGGATTTTTCACATCTTTCTACCTCTGCTCCCCCTCTCAAAGCAATAGTTTGCATACCTCAGCAAGATATGTCTGTCCTTCTTGTCAAATTCCCGTTTCATGTATTCCCGTTAAGTGTTTGTTTAGCTTAGATATATTGGGTTTTTTTTGTTCTGTTTTGTTTTTGTTATGTATACTTACCTTCGTAATATATTGTATTATTGAGTTTATCTTATTTGTATGGATTACAGGGCCATCAATAATTATAAGCCCTATCGGGTTGTCCATTACTGGTCCTAGCATATCATATCCCTCACCTATTCAACTTAGTACAGTTTACAATTGATAATTTTTGTATTATTATATAATATACTGTATTATACATTTCTGTCTTGTACGATATGTTATGCTGAATAAACAGAGCTGCTGCATGGTCTTCAGTCCATTCCACTCGGCTTTGTTTTACAGCCAGACTTGATTTGGTGGAATCACATCAGATAATGGCGAAGCCTTCGTGATTAAAAAATAACAAAAGCGAGATGGTTTTCCACTAGCCAAGTGATGGTAACGGCGCTCACACCGGTTTTGCCTCATCAACAACAGGAATAAGGTCTAATTACAAATAAGGTGCATAGAAACGGTTGTAAAAGGATTTGGAGCATCAGTAGTGTTGCCAGGCGGTTACCGTGTTAATGGGCCCCAGATCATAATTTGTGTGAGAGTATAAGTACAGCAGAAGTCAAAGCAGCCCTTCTTTAATTATCAATTGGAGCTAATTGCAGATATACTATCCAGCCACGCGCAATAATAACATACACCAGAATGCCATTATACCTCTGTTTTTGGTCAAGGTGTCTGTCAAACTAAGCAATTACCTCAGTCGCTTTCTTTTGAGGGCAGTAGGCAGGTGATAACACTATGGGGCCGCTTTTAGTTGGATAGTGAATATTATCTGTTAAAGCATTTTAGAATCTTTGCCAAAGACGCCTCACAATATCCTCCATCAAGAACGACAGGAACCCAAAAGACGCATGTCAAGCGCAAAACCGAGCGAAGTTTACCACTCAACTGGAGTGAAGCCAAGACAACCGCTACTGCCTTCCATCTTAACACCAAAGAAGCTCATCGCCAGTTCAAATCAACCTCAATGGAGCACCTCTGGCATACAATCCTACACCAACTTATCTGGGAGTGAAGCTTGATCGGCAGCTTACGTATCGGCAGCACCTCGAGTCAGTATGCGCAAAGGTATCTGCGAGGAATAATCTCCTGTACCGCCTTGCTGGATCCTCATGGGGTGCCAGCCCAACGACTCTGCGCACCAACGCCCTGGCTCTGGTTTACAGCGCTGCTGAATATGCCGCCCCAGCATGGTGCAATAGCTCTCACACAAAAGAAGCTGGACACAGTACTCAACGAAACCATGAGAACCATTACTGGCTGCCTTCGTCCCACCCCATCTGAATTTCTACCAGGGCTTTCAGGCATTGCAACTGCAGTGCTCGGAAGAAACAACACACGCATAAACCGGTTAATAAGGCTGGTAGTCGACAACACGCACCTGCTGCATAAAAACTGTCAAAGATAGCACCAATTCGGTAGACAGAGACTGCGGTCTCGTCGACCTTTCTGTAGACACGATGCTTAAACTCTCCAGCTCCCCATTTAACATGTGCAGACATGGAACACTGCTGGCTAGATACCCAAGACAGACCAATTCACTATCAGACCTATGACGGAACTCCCAACTGGTAGCAAGCTTCCACGCAAGGAATGGGTTTACCTTGAACCGTATTCGCACAGGAGTCCGTCGCTTTTAAACAGCAATATATGCACCAATGGGGCGGCGACTGTACCCCAGCCTGCTATGTTGGTTTTCCATCACAGAATGCGGATCAATCTCAATGTGCTTCCCTACCTTTCGTCCACCATTGAATTCTCAAACACCAACCAATCAACAGTGAGCTGGCTCCACTGGCTTGCAACATATTTAGCTGCGCCTCATACGCAAGGAAGAAGAAAACCACTCAACTTCGAGAGAACGTAATCGCACAAATTGAGTTATTAACATTCAAAGACCGTCAAAGCTCATCATTCAAGCAAAGGCATGATAAATTGTTAGGTTCCAGACTGTATTGTCCGACGATAAGCAGAGTGATCATCGATTTGCGGGCCCTTTGCCTTTCTCCTCATTGGATGTTCCATTCTTATATTAGCCCAGGCATCAAACCATCCGCCTATCCAAAGTGAAGTGTCATAAAGAGAGGGAGATCTGCATATCTTCGGGAAGAGAAGAATCCAACTTGATTCAATGATGGGATGTCATGGTTTGGTCTTAGGTGGACTACTACAACTCCTAGCTGTCGTTTGCATGTCTCTTGTTAATTATATGGCTCCTATAATGGCCATCAGTCATAGTTGCAAATTCGTAGGTCGGGTATCGGGAACGCGTTTGTCGTAATCCTTGGCCTCTGCTTCATTTCTTGTCCTTGTCGCGCCGTGAATGCAGTATTGGGGAGTCGACACCTACGAGGAACGGAGCAACCGTAGGGAAATCCAAACATCCACTTAGGCCTACAGGACCAAACCACACGCTGAAACAGTCACATTGATTTTTGATGCAAGGGCAAAGGTTATCTGGCTTTCCGCAAACTGCTCCTGCAGATTGCCTACCTTTCTCTGTGCTGTGCTTTTGACGTCATACTGAAGGAAGGTTTCTTTGTCTCACAAAATTAGGTGTCAATTAATTTCCTGTCACTTCTAAAAAGTAGAAGTGAATAATAAAGGAAATAATAATAAATGAGAATTGTCGACACTGTGTCATAGCCGATTGCGATTTTCGTTTGCAAATATGAGAGCATCATAATAATGTAACCCTTTAAAATTATATTAGGTTTAGGGTGTGTGTTGGGTTGGTACATTTTGTGACCCCACTTTGTCTGCACCCACTTTTTCTGCACCCAGTTTTGCTCAGAATTCAGCAGCCTTTACGGAATAAAGTACAGTATCACGTGCACTTTATTCCGTCAAGGCTGCTGAATTCAGGGCAAAACTGGGTGCAGAAAAAGTGGGTGCAGAAAAGTGGGGGTACAAAATGTAACCAACCCGTGTGTGTTAGATTTTTAGAATGATAGGCTAGCATAAGATTTAGTTGGTGTTACATACGGCACTCTATCCTAAATGTTAAGAGCACAATTTAAAAGTTATTAGTGATCAATGCAGACGGCTGAAAGTCTTGTTGTCGCTCTATTATATTATATATATTTTGAGAAACAACGATGCTATTTTACATAAAGTTGTTCAATGATAGCTAATACAAACTGTATCAATATATCTAAATTATAATAGAGACATAGCAACAAAATCAACAACAGAATATAAATGCAGAGCACCTGACCGGATTCGATACTAGACATTCGTCCATGGAGGAATGTGTTGTTATAAACCACCCAGGTACAAATCATCATATGCAACCACATACTTAATGCAATCAAATCCACATGCCTAAAAATCATTAGAAGTTTGAATATTCTGTACTTTGCACTAAAAATCAAAAGCTAGCGTCTGCATTTTTATTGTAATTCATTTTACTTGCAAATTTCACAAATAAATATGATGTCACTGCTACCACTCATAGGGCAATGATATCACAATATTATTGATTTGAGCAGAGTGGGATTAGAGGATGAATGGAAATCACTGAACCAGTTAGATCAATTGCACTAAGTTATATAATCCTGGCCAAGCTTTATTGTTGGTGAAAATTTACTAACATCAAAATATTTAGCCTAGGTTAGCTATATTCTTGATGGAATTTCTGATTTTGTTTGAAAATCTAAACTTTCAATGATTTTTAGGGACATTGGATTATGATTTCATAAAGCATGTGCTTGCAAATGGCCTCAATATAGTTTTGTGAGACCCCCACTTTTATAATAATATCTCCAGAAGTATAATCTGTACCTACATTATCTCTCACACTGGAACTATCCATATCAGTTATAAAGCTATTGTTAATACATTTATTTTCGCATTTTATATATTAAAATGGCTGTACCTCATGGAAACATTGCAACCTGAAAGCCTGCATTGTTGTCCACGATCTATTTCTATATCGATCTAATATTCTCATTTTACGTATCGCAATTTGGTCTTTAAAAGGAGGGTATTAAAATTCAATTTCATTTTTATCCATTGATAATGAACATTTTTTTAAATATAATGAATACCATTTTAATATTATATCAGTAATAATATTATGTTTCATGAATTTTTATGGTGTCTACTTCGTTGGAAAAATTATTTTCGAACTACGGAACAGGGCCGTACTTTGGATTTATTTAGGGGGAAGTGGGCGGAACTTGAAGTGGCCTTGTTGTGTAAAAAGTGGACAACCAAACCGTCCTAAAACAACTAATACCACAAAGTGGACTTCTTGTCAAATTTCTCAATATTTTGGACCTTTTTATTTAAAAAATCAGTAAAAATAAGAAAATTTTGCTTCCCGCAAGCGCCTGCTAGTAGCCAAATAGACTATAGGACATGCCGTTTATAGTGTTTCGTTATTTCGATGCAGGCCAGGGAAGGAAAAAACCAAGAAGCTAATCATATAATAAATTATTAAAATCACATATCCGTCTGTTGCACCCAAATAAAACTTGCCGATTTTATTGAAATGAATTCAAATGCCACGTAAATTTCGGTTCCCCAATATTGACCAATGGATACACAGAGATTCAGCAACATTGGATCTATTTTCTTTGTCAACAATCGGTCCGGTATGCGGAGGGAGAAAAACACTTTATCGGGCATTACACGATCATACTAGTAGCCGGAGCTTAGTAGGCATTGTAACACATCTCAAGTAACAAAGGTTTGAGGTTTAAATGTAGGATAGACTGACAGGGACCCCTGAACACATAATTCTTAAGTGCAAAAATGGTGCCTTAAGAAGAGAGGGGGCCAAGACAACAAGTTTTAAGGGGTAAATTTTTAAATTGATCCAAAGTGCTGAAAAGTATACATGTTATTTGTCTACCAAAAGGATCAAGAACGGTATAGTTTGTACTACCTACAATGGAAAGTTTAAGAGTTATAACTAAAAACAGCAAAATCAATAAAAGGGTCAATTCAAGTTCAGTTGTACAGGGTCAATATTTTTAAGTTGCTCCGATTGATAAAAAATGTGCAAATTATGTGGAGCTCATAGGATTCAAATAAGAATAGTTTTGAGTGTGTCATATGCTTGCTTAAGAAAGTAGGGGGAAACACGGTTCAAGGCACCATTGAATGCAATGGACGTTGCCCTTCTGTGCCCCTACATCGGTAACTAAGTATTTTAGGAGAGTTCAAAACTATTCCTTATTTTAATCCTATGAACTCCATCAAAATTTGACACCATTTTTTATCTAAATCGGGGCAATTGACCCCTGTACAGAAAAAGACCCTCTTTATCGATTTTTGATGTTTTTAGCCTATACTCTTAACTTCAGTTGTAGATAGTAAAAACTATACCTTTCCTGAATCCTGTGGTTAGACAAAGAACATGGTAGACTTCGTCAACAGGATTGGATCAATGTAAAAATTTGACCCGTACAAAACTTTGTTTTGGCCACCTCCTTAAGCACCATTTGCTGCACTTTAAGAATCACGTTCCGGGGTCCCGTCGTTGTCAAACATATAATCACTCAAACCTTGTGTACTTGAGATAGGTGTGTGACAAATTCGCTAGCTCCCGGGTTATAGGGACTTGACCTCATCTTGTATACTTCGCTGCCATTTTTACACGTGTCATTTAGAGCGTCTTACGTTCTAATAGAAATGTATGCTCAAGAAACAACGGACCAACATAGAATGGGGAGGTTTATCGCAATTACGTAATTGGTATTTTTTCTTTAAACTAGTAAAGCGAATCATTGGTTTCGCTACCGAAACCTGATTTTTTTTTCTGAGTTCAAATTTTGATTGCATCAAGTCATATAAATGGTTATTTGTTTTGTGGACACCCGTATATAGTTTGGTATATTGTTCCAATGTACAATCGGAGAGAGGAATCCATAGTACAGCTTCATTTGCATGTATGGTGTCGACAAGTTTTTCGTTGCACTCGGGACATCTGTGAACTACGTCCTACAATCAACATACACAGTGTAAACAATAGCACCGTCCAGCACCCTGCAACGAATTTAAAACAAAAGCGGACGTAATTATATAATGATTCATAAATCAGGTGGCAAAAGTAAGAATCATTTTTTTACCATTACCAGTTACTAAATATATGCGAAGATGTAATACGTAGATCTACAAAGTGAATGTAACTGAAATAGTAGCCCAAAAGTAAACATATTCTTTGCAATCTGTGGAAAATTTTAAACAAGCCGATTTCAACAACTGATTTTTGGTAGGTAAAGGTGTCCACATTTACCAAAAAAAGTGAGTTATCGTAGGGGTGGGGAAATTGGTTATTCGTGGTCAAAGGTCAATACCAGGGGTCAAATTTTGAAATTGATCCAATCTGTTTGAAAAGTATACCATGTATAGTTTTAATCATAGGATTCCCAAAAGGTAGAGTTGTAATCTGCTGCTGAAAGTTTTGGAGTTGTAGAAACTAACAAAGCAAAAATAATAAAACTGATAAAAAAAGGAAAAAACATTAAAATTTTAAAATTACTAACTTTTTACTCCGATTTGGATAAAAAAATGGTGCCAATTATTGATGGAGCTCATAGGCTTAAAATAAGGAATAGTTTTGACTGTCTTAAATGTTAGTTCCCAGTGTAGGGGGCAACCAAAGGTCAACATCCATTGCATTCAATGGGGCTTGACCTGTTTCCCCCTACTTCGGTAGTAGCATTTACGACACTCAAAACCATGGTCATCATGAACATGGCTCTAAGCTATAATAGCTATGGCACAATTGATATCAGTAAAAATCGGGCCCGGTATACAAGGACAAACACTCCAGGTTCCCGTTTCTTTTCTTCATCTTAAAGTCCAGAGCCATTGTTTGTTATTTCCCACATAGTTGAAAATTGTCAGCTCTTGTCAGCTATTTAGATTTAGAACGTCTTTCTGCAGAACAAATATCCATAACCCCCTTGCTGACCTAACATTTATTTAAATTAGAAAATAGGTTTAGAAGAAAACACACAGCTGCCAGCAACTCCCGCTGTGGCATGGATTACACCAACATAAGGTCACGCACTGCTGCATTCCAAAACACGGACATTTATCTTCGCATTTCCCAAGAAAAATCGATGACCGTGTAGCATTTTTTTTGTCTAAATGGTTCCCTGTTATACCACCCGAAACCGTTCAACAAAAAACTTCTAACTCGTCACATTTTGTTTTAAAACCTTATATTTAAACCCGAATATCCAAATTCCACAACGCTCCTAAAGGCTGTGCAGAGACTCTTATTGGAACGAATGAAACTCATAACAATAGCTCAAGGGATGTTGTCGGCCTTGCCTGGGAGAAAACAAACGCCTATTCAACAACCTATTTCAATATAGACCAGTTAACAATCCAGCGTGACTTCTTTTGTGGCCTGCATTCCTGCGAATCGCTATGGTCCATATATTAAAACTCTAACAGATACATTTCTCATTGGTGTAACAGTCGGGCCAACCTATTTCAAGATACCGGGACCTAACATGTTTACAAACCCATTGCTGTAACTGGTCTATATACATGCAACCCATGATGCCAACTAGATACCGTATAATTGCTGAGAAAAGGCTTCTTAGAAATTAATTTCAGCCATGGTCCGCCAACCAGTTACACTTGTTGGGTTAGGTCAAGTAAGAAGAGTCATTAGTCGAGGACAAAATGAAAAAATCCGTTTTAATTAAGTTGTATGTGTCCTTTTCTAGGGTTTCATGTTGCTGAAACAACCATCTTTCAAATCGGAAAGGTGGGCTAACTTTATCGGTTCGGCGTCTGCAGGACGCGAGCCTTTCGAGGCATGAGTTTTATAGCCCTTCGACGTATGCTTTTATAGCCCTTCCGCCGCCCGCATTCCATGGTTAGAAAAGACTAGCAGTCGTAGTAGATGTTAAGCATGAGACATCGGTTTAATTTTTGAAAGATTACAAGAACAAGCATTAACAAGGAATACTTCAATCTAAATGCAAGATTTGTTTTTTAAAAAAAAAATTAGACCCCAAAAAAATATACATACGCCGCGGTTTGGCCGCCGTATTGATTCCAAAAATGGCACGGCCAAAACAATCACAATTTTTTGGACCGTATCTTTATTTCTACAGCAACTAAAACAAATTGAAGGTGTTAAAACCTAGGTTTTGATAACAATAACCTCTTGGTGATATAAAGAATTTTGATTTGGAGGCGCAAATATTGGATTTCAAGATGGCGCCGCATGAAATTTTCCAAAAAAGGCTGTCAAAATTTGCCATTTTTTAGCCAGTATTCCAGTTTCTGTAAGCAGTTTCTGATTAAAGTTCAGGTGTATATAAGTATGCTTTTTCATACTGCAGGGAAATTTAGTGAGCAACGTTGTTTTTCTAGGGTGTGCTAAACCATATTGGATTTCAAGATGGCGGAAAGACTTTTTTTGTAATTCAAAAAATATTGTTAAAATACAGATTTCTAGCAGTTATGGTCTCGTTTGGGCCCGAAAAACAGCATATAAAACGTACGCTACCGTGAAAAATAGTCCACAGGCAGCGCGCACTAAATTTTCGGAGATAAACGCCCAAAACGCGGGTGAAATACGACACACGGTGAATCGTCCTTAACCCAAATGGTTTCTCCAAATGGTTAAAGAAGAAAAATCTTCCCGAGAACCTTGCAGGTTTATAAAACAATTTTTGGGTGAGTTTTAATGGTCCACCGCAGGGTAGGTGTTTGATCGCAAGCGTTATCCCCTTTCACTTGAGAGGGATATACCGCGGTTCTAGATAGTTTAACCCCGGGGGGGGTGGGGGTGGGGGGAACCTCCCATCTTGGAAGTAAGTAGTGACCGCGTCTGTAAGGTTGTAAGCCTACCCACCCACTTCGTTGTCACCACAGGAACCCCATATTTTGGGAAACATTTAAAAAATTCAAAAATCGAAATACAAATTTATTATTTTTGTTAGAAAAAATTTGCAAAAAAATCTAACCAAAAGACCCCATTTTGGAAAATTTTGTTAACTTTGTCCTTCGGAAGGAAAAACTCCAATTCTTGTGGCCCAATTGGGCTCTCTATCACCCAAAGGACCCCATATTCAGGGGTCACCGAAATGCCCGGGGTTTGGAAGCAAGGAAGGTCTTACAAAACACCAATGTCCATTTTAATATGGGAGTTGCCCTTCCCAGGGAAGCTTACCTAGCAACCTTAAATTTTGCCAACAGTATCACCAACTTGTAGGTCTCATGCGGTGGAAAGAAGGAAGGGAAAGGTAGGCTCAGAGTATATGTCCCGTATCTCACCCGAGAGACTTACCCTTAGCTCTTGATTGTGCCAACTTCTACCGGCACATGCAGTGCTGCAGTAGCATAAAGCTACTCTTTCCACCGCTTGCTGGGACTATATTCTCTTTTGTTCCTAGAGGAAAATGAATAAAAAACCTGACGATCAGCAAAAAAAGAGGTAGCGGTTAATTGTGTTAAAGATCTAGGAGCCACTTCCCTCTAAGCAACCAAAAAAACGGGGTCTGCTCCGTGATTTGAAAAGTGGCAAACAAGGGCATTTAAGGATTTAAGGGAGAGGGGCGAGGGGATGAAAACCTGTTTTGTCTTCCAAAAGCCTTTTTCAGTATGCTTGATACCACTTGAGTGTGGGAACCAAGGTTTCTCTGACCCCATCCGCGGCTAATGCCTGGTCTTGGAGAATGAAGAAAACACGGGTGTGGCCGTAACAGGGCCAAAGGGTCTGGTGGTTCTTGTGAGAAAAAACCCCGCCCGGGATGCCTTTGAGAGGATTGGGGCACGGCCCATCTTTCGGCCCAATGGACAAACAAGGGAGTGTATTTGGGGACCCGTCGCCGCAAGGCGCCTGCCAGGAGAAAAACAACGCCGTTTTCTAGGCAGAATCAAAGAGGGCATGGACATTCACTAGTGGCTCAAATCATGGATTCAAATTTCATAGGGAAGGATAAGACCCTGAGCACAAGCGGGCAGGGTCCCACATCCGAAACGAGGGAAAAACGGGTGGTAAAGTGCCAAAAACAAATTTGCTATTCAGGCCAAGAATTCGTTTTTTGGATGAAATGAAAACTATTAGAGGACCAAAATGAGTGGGCTATAAACAAAACACCTGATGGAGTTTGCCCCAATCACGGTGGTTAAGCACTCCGACTCTTTGGGTACAAAACCCTCGTGAAAAATTTCTTTTAGGAAAATTCCCCCCAATGGGAGTGCTCTTACATTTTGACGCAGGACAAGCGGTCGATCTCTCGATTGGCCGCAACCAATATACATAGAAACGGCGGAGTAGAGAATCATAGATCTCCGCCCCTGCAGAGCAAGGAACGCAGTTAGTTTGTCAGGAAAGTATCGTTCAGAAATGTTAACCAAATGGCCAGGACAGAAAGAATGCTGTCAAGACAGGTAAGGTTGAGAGCGCGGATGCGTATACCCCTGGGTCGAACGGGTGTCGGGCTGGGAGGCCGCTACCAGATCCCCCGTAAATGCGGGAGAGGGAAAGGGACATGGTCCCGGACTAAAGCATCTAGGAAGCAGTGGGGAACCACTGTCAATGGCCGCATGGACGCTTCCAGCAGGGGAACACCAGTTTTCAGTGTCCGGACTGACAAACAAAAAAACCTTCTCGAAGAATCTTGGTATCTCGCAAAAGGGGGATTTGGACTCCACGGAGTACGTCGGAAAAGCTGTTGATTTCAACGGCGGAGCAAAAAATAGGTCACATTTGGAGATGCCTTTGTTGGCCTCTACAAAATGAACCAGCCAAAAAACTGATGGGAAGGGAAGTAGGTTTGTGCAATTCCACTGACGACGCCTTTATCTTCGTTGACGGCCGGGTACTTTGCGTGCACTTCCGGGAGAGGGTGTCCATTAGGATGCTCACCCATTACATGGGGGGACGCTATAAGAGCAATGTTCCGTTGCCTGCACACTCTAAGAGTCTCCTTGCAGATGCAGGAGCCTGGGGTGCCGTCTTTGTCCCTCCCTCGGGTTGATGTATGTCATTACCGTCATGTTGTTGCATTGGACCAAGATTCCTCTGGTAGAGTTTGACGTAGTTGCTTCAGTGGGGAAAGGATAGCGCCACAAGCTCGAGTGGATGTCGATGCGGCAATGTTGCATGGGTGGAGACCACCCGAGTACTTGTGTCCAGGGTCTCAATTATAACAAGTGCATGAGGGGGGTCGATAAAACCCCGTTTTTTTTAAAACTTTCAGGCAATCCCACTGCCCCCGATATTTTGGTAGTTAAAAAAAGGTGGAATAGAAGACATCCGAATTGCAACGAGAGGGCATATGGGGACGGCACGTTTTAGGGCCAACAAAGCTAGTATTTTTTCCGCCGGAGCTTGTCCCACATGGTAGTGTCTCTTGACTAAGGTAGGACAACCCCTCGGATAGGGTAGAGAGGCAGTGAACTCCTTGAACCAGTATCTTTGTGGGTAACCCAAGTGCAGAAACCCAAAAGGGGTCCGGGGCGGTTGACTGCCTACCATGCCCCTGCAAATTCCAGGAGATGGAAACCCCCACCCACAGGTGGCAAAGAGGGCTGTCCTGGGTAGCCATAGGCGGGACCGGTTGTGGAAAGTAAATCAAAGGTTTCCGGGCAGGGTTATCATTAGTCGGGGGTCCAATAAGGGACGAACAAACGAAATAAAAAGCCGTGGAAAAATAATGAAACTAATGTTTGGCCTGAAGAGTCAACTGAATTGGGATTGGTCCCATTGTTCACCATGGTTCCCGGACGGTGAGCCCGGAGGTATATCTCCTGCCCACCCAACGGCTGGACCGCCTTCGACCCACCACCAAACCCTTGGTGGACCCCGGGAACTTTGTAGTTGGCCTTACACAATCCGTCATTTTACCCACGGAGCGTTCACGCCTATTTACCGCCGTTGCCATCTCCAGGTTTTTTGATGGGCCTGAAGCCCTGGTAGGGGGTGGTAGGGGCTGACTGAGTGATTGGGGGGGGTCGCTTCCCTTTCCTTCCTTGCTGGCCCTGAAGCACTTGCGGGCCCGGTTATTAGTTGGCTGAGGTGGCACTTTTATCAGCTATTTGTTCTTGAAAGCTTGGAGGGGAGAAGGGAAGCCAATTGACCTCCGGACAAGGTATTCCAGTAGGCAGTGGCACCCTAACACATTATCCCGGAATCCGTTTAGAAATTTTTGGGGCTTTTTGCGACCAGAGACGTCTTGACTTCATCGAATTGGCCAATTATGGCGGCCGGGCCATCTTAAAAAAAATTCAATGGGTGGTGGAACCATGGATGAAATTATAAGACCACCAAAGGGTGCCCTGGTATCAAAAACATTAGGTAATAGACCACTTGAATCTGCTTTCTAGTGTTGTAGAAAAAGGGAATTAGGCTAAAAAAAAACGGATTATTTTGGCCGGCCCATTTGAATTCAATTAGGGCGGCCACCAGCGGCAAGTAATTTTTTGGGCTATTTTTTAAACTGAAAAAAACAACTTATGATCACTGAAGTTCCTGGGTATGGAATAAAACATTAGATATGGACCCCTGAACTTAAAGAATTTGCTACAGACTGGAGATATGGCCTAAAAAAAATGGCAAATTTTAATTTGTTTGTCATAGTTTTTGAAAATTTCATGCGGCAATCTTGAACATTAAATATGGCAGCCTTCAAATAAAAAAAATTCTTATTATCACCCAAGAGGTTCATTGGTATCAATAAAAAAAGGTTTAGGGGGAAACCTTCAAATTTTGGTTTTTAGTTTGCTGTAGAATAAAGATACGTCAAAAAAATTGTGATTTTGGCGGCCATTTTGGAATTCAATAGGCGGCCACCAGGGGGCGTAATATTGTTGGGTTATTTTTTTTCGGAACCTCTGATGCTACATAAGTTCATGTACCAAAAGTTTCATGGCTTTCTTCAAAAATTGAAAACGATTTCTGGCAGAAAAATCACCCCTTAAAACTGCTCAAACTATCGACGGAAACGTTTGCCGATGAAGTATGAACCAACCCTTTGCGGTTCCAAAGATGTCAGTTGTTGCTCAGAAAACGATGAAATATCACAGGTGAACATTCAAAAAATTGGACTATCTCAAAAATCAATATTAGCCACAAATAAATCATTTAGCTGAATGATTCTCATATTTGGAGTACAACAAAATCTTGTTGGGGAAAAACGTGTTACGTTGTTAAGTGTTGCCAACGATTATTAAATCCTTTCATAACAAATGCCCTTTGCCGCACCGGCCAATATCGGTTGCCATGGCATGGTATACGCTTTTAATGGCGCGCCATCGTAACCTTATTGTTTGTTTTGCTGTCCACTTGAGGAGGATACTGTCATTTGCAATCATCAATGAAAAAAAAACGATTTAAAACCAACTTACCCTGCCAAAAGGAAGAGCACTATCCAACCACATACCATCCAGCCAAAGGCTTTGCTTGTTTTTGTTGTAATATCTTTATAACAATAGGGACATTGCAGTTCCATGGGTTCATTGGAAAATATGATGAAGGAGATATACAATTGGTGGATGGACTGTATTAACCAATTGCTGCTGCCCACGCTGGTAATCAGCACCGGAGGTTGGAGTATAACTCTGCTTGCTGTTGACCTCGCCGGCCCTCGGGGTGGGACCCCGAGAGTCTTGTTAGGTCTACTTCAGCAAGTCGGTTCAGATTCATCTGTTAGCTGAACACACCAGGCAATGCGTGGAGACGGGTGCTTTTGTCCCTCGCAGCTAGCCTGTTACAAATGAATGCACTATATATCATGTATGATAAGAAAATGAAAAGTGGAGAGACTTTCCTATATCCCTATGATGCCTCAACGCATTTAAATGCACTTTGAAAAAATCACGGAGCGGACCCCTGCCTTTGAGCGTTAACACATGATCTTAAAAGGAAAATAAACGCCAGCTCACTTTCTTGCGCTGATCCTCAGATTTTCCTCTATGGACGTTAGAGATATTCGGCCCAAAATGACACCCATAACACCATATATTTGGAATACAATCCAGCTTACGACACACATAAAAAAGAGGGGTTTCCGTAACCTGCCCCATCTGCACACTTTGTTTTCTCACACACTTATGAATACGGAAACTCTGCACGGAATGACGCACAGTTTTATTCCGTTAAGGTTCTGAATTCATAAATAAAAATTTAATACATTCATCACACAAAAGTTTTTTCTGGGTCAATTCGTTCCCTTTGTAGTGACAGGGTATAGTGACACCGTCGACACAAACCTAAGATGAGTCAAATGACCCCATGTAATGAACCAAATGAGTCTTTATGATTCATTAATCGTGAGGCCGTTGTAGACTCAGCATGTTCCGGAGTGTTATTTGACTATGCTACACGGTGGGTCCAACACAGGTCCAAGCAGAACGTGTATGTGAGTGAGTCGTTTGAACCAAATAAATTGTCTGTGCGCGTGGCATTCAGCCTGACGGACTTTGTGTTCGTCTCGCCACTATCCCTATTATTTCCACGGGGGAATTGATTTACCATGGTAAGTGTCCGTAATTTTAATAATCCCTCCCCAGATAGTGGTAGTCGTTGTTTCTAAAAAATTCCCATCCATAGTCGTTTTTATTATACATGATCAGTATTTGTGCAAAAACTTGCATGTCATCTTGCTAGGTAGATGCACTTTCGCAAAATACTGGTTATGAATAATACAGAACGGACAAAGATAGATAGATAAATGATATTGAAATTTGGAGGAGGGTAGCCTTTATTTGGTTGGTTAAGTGGCCGCTCCGCTCCCCTCGACTCATTGAGGTCTTGGTGATCCCTTTGATATTTTAAACTAAAAAATTAAACCAGGCAGACAAAGGCAAACATAATGATACATAATGTTAATATAACGAACATTGGCAGAAAACACGATGGATCGAACTTGTGTGGTCTATTGAAAGTATTGTGGTAACTACAACTTCCACTAGAATTGCCTATAGCCTATGCTTTCTATCGCCACGAAAAAACGCCGAAATGTGCGCGCCGCACCACTTATGACACGCAATTTGGTAATAATCGATCAGCAATATTGCTACTCTCACTTTCTGATCGTTTTGTTTTAGAACCTTAATATTTTACTTTAAAAATATACCTCATCAAAATAATGTAGTTTTTTATTTCATTATCATTACATACCAGACAGCGGCAACGCATTCCTATCTGCTCCTGAGTTGATCATGGTTAGTTTCTATTTGAATGGATGATACATTCAAGCTGCTCTGAGCGGTTTGCTTGTAAAGGTTCTACAAAAAGATACGACTCCTTTTTAGAAAACGTAGAAGTTTATTTTGATTGAAAACCAGCGATATCGTGTATTTGAATCCCACCAATTGACATCAAACATTTCAATTGCTCAATCAGGCTTTCAGTCAACAACAGGCCCGTATAACTTTCAAAGTTTGACGTGAAAAGCAAGCCACCACGAGCAACTTGAAAGAGGTGACGGGTAGCTCCTGTGCTGGAAATGTCACCATCGTGGCCTTTTGATGGAATTGTTTGTTGAAGAGGAGGTATATTCTCCTTCCCACAATGTATTTCTTCCAATACAATTTTTGCACTGGTTGTCGCATGAATTTATAGTGACAAAATGTACTTGCAAGATTAGGATGAATTCTGTTCATTTAGGTACTTTTTGTCACTATAAATTCATGTGACATCCAGTGCACAAAATTGTATTGGAAGAATTGCATTGTGGGAAGAACTCTATACCGCCTCTTTGTTTGTTGTATCCCTGTTATGTATATTTTCTCAACTTTTTTTTTATCTCTTATGGACTTCGAAGTTTTTTCTCCAACCTGAGCAAATAATAATTTGTTTTATTATTTACAAGCAGTAAGAATGGGGCTCGAACCACAGGCCATTGGACCAGTGTATCACTGAAAATAACTATCAAAGCAACTACACCAGAGAAGATCGCTGTGCCAAATTTGTATGTCTAACACTTGATAACCTTTAGGTAATAAATCCATACTGCTATTGTGATCAGCACTCAAAATAATGAATAGCTTTGAGCTAGAATGGTTGTCACAACTTATGCTCCAGGAGTATAAGTAGTGGTCAAAATCTAATATAATCAAAGAGTGCACAATCAAACAGTGCACACCACAAAAGTTCTCGAACTAAATGCCATTCAAAACTTTTTCAATTCTCCTGGTATGCACTGGTTTTTGACACATTATTTTCCGTAATCCACAGAGTTCCCCATGGCAGCAGGGCTTCTTGATCCTTCCACGTATAGCTTCTGGTTTATATATTATCATTAAAAGCTCGCAGATAATTGCAGTTTTATGTTTGTAGATGAATTTGTTCGACAAGATTTCATATAACGGTTATGAGAAGTTTATAATTGATAAACGTAAATTAGCAGATATTAATCAGATTGAGCAGGTCTTTTAGCTGCAGATTTCGGTAGAGGACAGAACTTTTTGTAAAATGCTTTCATTGATACGTCTTTGTGCTCGATATTTATATGAATACAATGGGATAATTGGTATGCAATTTCCATTAGAATATTTGTCAGAAAAACCCATTCGATGTCACGTCAACACTTGGAGATCTTTTTGAATTATTGATAATAATATGGTCCACTTATCTTAATGACTCAATCAGTCGTAACGGAACAGTTCATGCTGCTACCTGTCGAGAAATTTCTTTCAACAAAATTATAAATGAAATATGGCTTGTCAGAGAGGAAGCTACCGGCTGGCGATGAAATTGGTGGTTGGTTTTATTGGTTTTTTTCATTGATAATAAGCCTTAGAACGGATTGTCATCAAATGGGAGAAATGGAACAAATTACTTTTTGTTCTGAAATTATCTTTCTTGTCTCAGTTTTTTCTCAAAAGACTTGAAAAACTTTTTGGACACAGTCCACTGTTCGGAAGAAGGGGCATTTTAAATTTTTGAATCAATAACATCACAAGAGACCAAACTTGATACACTAACGTTTATCGTCTGTGCCTATATCATGCACTCAGGCGCTATAAAGATTATACAATACAGTATTTGCAAGTTGTTTCTTTGTATTGTTCTATCATCTTTATCATGATTTAGTATTTTAATTGTAAAAAATAATGTTGTATTCAACATTTTGATGCCATAAGATATGTTTTAACAACTTACCCCTCACTAATCGTCACTGCATTTTTCCGGTCAGAAGTTGTAATTTGTCCCACTGCCTCAACAAATGATTTCCTAATCGCTGCCATACTGAATTGTGTATTGTTCCTAGAAACACAACCCTTCACATTTGCCCATATGAGATCATCAGGGTTCCAGTCACAGGCCGTATTTTTTAGCCAGAATGTCAATTTCATATTTTTGAGCTCGTAATGGAAATGGATAGTTTCCCAACACATTTTCCCAGTTGTGTATGGATATAATATACATTTAGGTCTCCGGTGATTAACATATTATTTGTATATGAGGTCTAAACACCCTTTCAAGAAAAGTCCTGGGTGCAAAACCTTGTTTGTTTTTTTTAACAAGGCTGTGCTTTTGAAACATATTCGATCGTTGTCATTCAGGGCTATAGCTTAGTGCGAGTACTTACTGTAACCATTTAAAGCAATAACAGTACATTTTTTGAAGAGCGCCCCCAATTTTTCAAAAATTTTGAGATTTTTACACGATTGCATTGGGAACTGGCTAGGGTAAATATACCTGCAAAGTGGTATAGATAGAAAAGGGATATGTGTGCAAAAATAGATAAAAGTAGGGTACATCTTGTAATTAGAATAATAATACGGCGATCTATGAATAAGTAATGGCTGATGGAAACGGACTTCAGTATGAAAATAGCCGGAAAATAGGAGAAGTAAGTGTCTACGCTCATCCATTAGTTGTTTTATTGGTCAGGGCGAGTCAAGTTAGAGGTCATTTTCTTTGAGGTGGCACTATTTCATCATGACATAAACTTAGCATTTCCAATTATGCCGCTAAGTACAAGCTGGGATCCCAATTCTAATTACAAAATCGCTTATTTTATGATAAATACGCATTTTTTAGCATTCTCGTTCGCAGGTGTAGTTTCCTAGACAATTACCAACATAACTGTGCAAAAATATCAAATTTTGAAAATTGGTGGCACTCTTCAAAAAATGTGCTGTTATTGCTTTAAGTTCTCTAATTTCAACTACCTTGCCTTTACAATCTTAGTAATACGATTCCGGTTCCTAAAGCTAAGCCTTTTGCGGATCTCAATATTCATAATTGGAATGCTCGTTCCAATAAAACAGTCACATTGTTGAAACATGTTTATTGAGCATGATGTTGATATCATGTTCATAAATGAATTTTGGCTTGCCGAGAATGACCCAGTTGTTGTAGGTGAATGTACCCCACCGGACAACCATCCCCGTGAAAATGATAAAAAACCCTTAATTTGACTGCCTTCCATACTGGGTTTGAAACATCTACTTTTTGAACATATTCGTGTCACTGACAAAACTATGTCTATTCAATTTTGTTGCTACTAATGACCTTCTTACTTCCCACTTTTTAACTGAGTTCGATCAACTTGATGTATTTGTACTACTCCTGGCCAATAGGTTATTTTCGATGAATTTTAACGTTCATGTTGATAATCCCTATAAATGGGATTCTAAACGCTTCTTATCTACTTTTTCTCCCGGGGAGCCAGTTGTATTCAATTCAAAGGTGGATGTGATGCTTGAACATGGACTTCCGAAATGCACCCTAAACAAGTATTTCCACCGACTAAAAAACGTACCCTAAACCAGCATTTTTTCTGTTTTGCTACCATTAACAATTCTTTTTGTCAGTTTTTGCTATACCCTAAACAAGTAAGCAATGCATTGTGTTGATAATCTGGCTTTGCTCATGTTGCTTTACTTCCAAATTTCAATAGTTTTGATGATTTTTATCTCGCGTACATCACAATTTCAGGTTTGCGAAAAAATATCCCCTTTTTTTCCATATTTTGCTGTTTTTGACACCCTAAACAATGTACGCGCGTACATCGCCTGTTGGAAAAAAGAGACCCTTTTTACGCGTTTTCTTGTTCATGCATCATATTCACCTTTGAATACAAGTGGCCCCCGGGGCTTTTTCTACGTATGGCTTTTGCCAACACGTCCATGGACCCACACATGAACATGGTTACACCCTTTATTTAGTGATAACTCGGCTTGATCCTGATCTGGTTCATCCTATGTGGTATTCCTGGATCGTCCCATGCCATGTGCTCTTCGGTATGTTGTAAAAACCGGAGTCGACATTGATCATTCAATACTTTCCTCAGTGATCGTGTTTGTTACTCCAGCGGTAGATGGACCTTGCATAGACCTTGCCGAATGTTCTGATGTCCCCCCCCCCATATCACTTAAAGGCGACTCAGAGATTTTCTGAGGAGGGCGCCTCATTTTCAAACAAAATCGTGTTTTTTGCTTCCATATGCTGTCCCTGTATACTAATCACTGTGTGAAATTGTGTAAGCTTAAATAGGATTCTCATATAAAAATCACAACTTTTGATAAAATTCCGGATCCGGATTTTTGTTATACACGATCCTATGGGACATAATACTACACATAAATTGTTGGACTGCATCAAAACGAAAAATCCGATTCATCTCAAATTTTGGAATTGTTCAATTTTAGGTTTACTATCCTTTAGTTCTTAGTTGACTATTTTTTTCATTATTACATAAACAAATAATATTTCCAAATCTCTGGGCAGAACTTTAGAGCTATAGGCCAGTTACCAATATCAAATTCATTGTCATATTCTTTGAACCTGGGGACCCCAAAACTTAGATCTGTACATGATGCCTCGGGTCGAGAATTCCTTGGAGGATTCCTAACTCGTGTAATAAACCAGTGAACATTTTGAAGTTGACAAATCCAAACTTAACATCATGATCGATAACATAACAGGTTCATTAATTCGCCCATTTTAGTTGCGAATATATATCAGCAATACTCTGTGCCTATCAATTAGGTACTTTCGATGACCATGAGCTTAACTGACCCAAATTCAACCCCATGGCAATGAGTACAAATCTGGCAATGGTATTGTATCATAAAAAAATATGTTGTAAATCGAGTAAAAAAACAGATACTAAAAGTGTATATTAAAGGAGGATGACCGATTTTCAGTCTATAAAGTTTTCATCTTGATAAATTGCCTTCATCCCAAAACCACATCTTTAAAGG
Organism: Ophioderma brevispina; assembly: GCA_023653785.1. NCBI lineage: Eukaryota > Metazoa > Echinodermata > Ophiuroidea > Amphilepidida > Ophiodermatidae > Ophioderma > Ophioderma brevispina. Next base: position 21,426 of record JAMKCH010006264.1, read on the forward strand.
TATTCGCGTGCTATTTAAACCTGTTTTGATTGACGATAAAAATCCCGGGGGGGGGATCCCCCAAATTTGGTTTACGGTGTGCGTCTGCCGGTGTAAGTAAAAAAATCGACCCATGTTATATTGACCAAATTGTACAAAAATACCACCCATTTATATAGTTTGGTTTCCGAATTTCGACCCATTTATATAGTTGGCCTTGAAATTTCGTACCATTTTTCTAGTATTCTTAGCAAAATCGGCCCATTTTCATAGTAACTTTTGTCCAAAAAATCAGAAAATCCACCATTTTCCATTGTTGATTTAGCGCAAAATTCAGAAAAATTGACCCCATTTTCAAGTACAATGGCACCACAAATTGAAAATGACCCTTTTATATAGTAGCAATGCCCTAAAAAATGACCCATCTTTCTAGTAGCTGGTGGGAAAAACGACCATTGTTATGAGTAAGCGGAAATGCGACCCCATATCGCGGGCACATATGTACCTACCCTTTTCCACTGAGTACCCCCCCCCCCGAGCTAATACGTGATTTGTAATCCCCATAGTGTACTGTGTAAAATTTAAAGGCCGACTCATAGATTTCCCGATATAGGGCGCCCTCAATTTTCCAAACAAATTGTGTTTTTTTTTGCATATACATACTGCTTGTCCATATAACTAATCACTGTGTGCCATCACTAAGCTCAAATCGAAGTCTTCATATAGAAAATCACGATTGTTTTTAAAAATTTCCAGGATCCGGAAATTTTGTTATACACGGTATCCTATCCACTGTATACTGTACTAATGTGTTTACTGCGTTAAAACGAAAAATCCCCGGATTCCTCTCTAACCTTGGAATTGCGCATTTTAGGGGCGGTGAGTAATCTTAGTTTTAGTTAACTAATTTTTAATTACTCACTAAAAATATATTTTCGAAATCTCTGAGTCATCCTTACATACTAGCATTGGTCGACCAAAATGGGGCATTTTTCGCTCATAACATCCAAACCAACATCCTTTAGCCCTAAGATTTCACAGGGTAAATGAGAAAATAGTAGCTTTCGTCTGATGCCAAAATTTTGACCCCTTCCGGTAAATCTGGGGTCCCTGGGGACGAACTATTCGCGATCGCACCATGGCCATTTAACAACACAATTCATTGCTTACTTGTTAGGTAGCAAAAACGGACACAAATACCTGTTTAGGGTAGCAAAACAGATGAAATTACTTGTTTAGGGTATGTTTTAGTCCCGGGGTTTTAGTCGTCGAAATACTGTGTAGGGTGCATTTCTAAGTCTATGTCCATGCATCATATCCACCTTTGACTACAAGTAACCCCCCCGGAGGCAATTAAAATATTGGCTGCAAATGAATCATAAAGTCACTACACCTGCGATCCTCTTTAGTCCGGGTGGCTTACAAGCTCTTAGATATGAGGCGCATTTCAGATATCTTTGTTGAGCGCCATACAGTTCTCTATGATAGAACAATGACCCTCACTGACAACCGCACTAGAAATGCGCCTCAGTCTCACCAATGTCTCACAATGGTATTCAACTTGGGTTTCAGTCTTCAACGAATCTACTATTAAGACTCCTCAATCTGTAAATATTTAGACCAAGCGTCAAGAAATCTATAAAGAATACCTGAAACAAAAGCGCTCTGATTACTGGAGAAACTATATTCGTACATAATCCAACGTCAGTGGCGTAGCTAAGGGGGGGGGGGGGGCAAGGGGGGGCACGTGCCCCGGGCGCCACCTCAGGGGACGCTGAAATGACGTGGGGAAAATAAAATTGACACTATCACAGACAGTATATGCGTATAGTTCATAACTGAGAGCCCTTTGAAAGAACTTAAACTTCTAAAACCGAGAGCTTCCGGGGGGCTTCGCCCCTGGACTCCTGCCAGGGGAAGCATTGATCTTTGCTTCTGATAATGAGAGCTCTCCGAAAAGCACTCAAACATGCATACTTAAACTCGAGAGCTTCCGGGGGCTTCGCCCCTGGACTCCTGCCAGGGCAAGGCATTAGAATCATTTTGCTTCATGTAATGAGAGTCTCCGAAAGCAATCAAACATGCTACTTAAACTCGGAGCTCTTCCGGAGACTCCGTCCTCTGGATACCTACGCAAGGGCAGTAGAGTTCATCAGTTTAAGATAATGATATCTGAGAGCTCTCCGAAGGCATTCAAACATGCTAAACCAGAGCTTAGGTGACTTCGCCCCCTGGTCCCCATCCTGAGGCATGTATAGATAATTTGCTTCATCATAATGAGATACTGGAGCTCTCCGGAAGGGCATTTCAAAACATGCTAAAATCCGACAGCTTCCGGGGCTCCGCCCCCTGGACCGCCTCCAGGGGCAGTATAGTTCATCTTCTTCAAGAAAATGAGATACCTGTGTAACCTGAGACACTCAAATATGCTAAAACCCGAGAGCTTCCGGGGCTCCGCCCCCTGGACCCCTGCAAGGGCTTTGCTCAGGACCATATTAGGAGCCCTAAGGCGAGTCCCTGGATCCATCACTTTTGCTCACGCTACGCGTTGGGGGGGGGGGCACGTTAACATCTTGCCCAGGGCGCCACATTAACTAGGCTACGCCACAGTCCAACAGGGAAAGATGCTCGAATTTATTTCAGGTAGAATCTGATCTCACATGGCGCTCCATTATGTATGACCTTCCTGGGGGTCATTTGCTGCCAGCTCTTCCACAGACCTCCTGCCTACCCTATCCAATCTTAAATCTTGGGATAAACGGAGTAGTGAGAGGTGTTCTCTTTGCAAGAATAAGGAAAGTCTGCTCCACATCCTAAATAATTGTACCGGACGTCAGTCTAAATCAGGGCAGATATACTTGGAGACATCATTCAATTCTTGGTCACCTTGTTCACATGTTGCAAGATTCATCCAAAGGCAGATGGCATAGTTTATGCGGACATCAAAGGCATGACCTCCAGTGGTAATACAATACCAGCTGATATTCTCCCAACGTACTGATTAATTTATTTATAATGAATCTGCCAAAAGGCCATCATTGCAGAATTTAGTGTACCATTTGAGTCTAACGTTAACTTAAACTCGAGAGCTTCTGGGGACTCCGTCCCCTGGACCTCCGCCAAGGGCAGTATAGTTCATCAGCTTTAAGATAATGATATCTGAGATCGAGAGCTCTCCGAAGGCACTCAAACATGCTAAAATCCTAGAGCTTCCGGGGGCTTCGCCCCCTGGTCCCCACCGGAGGCATGTATAGATAATTTGCTTCATGATAATGAGATAACTGAGAGCTCTCCGAAGGCACTCAAACATGCTAAAATCCGACAGCTTCCGGGGCTCCGCCCCCTGGACCGCCTCCAGGGGCAGTATAGTTCATCTTCTTCAATAAAATGAGATACCTGTGTAACCTGAGACACTCAAATATGCTAAAACCCGAGAGCTTCCGGGGCTCCGCCCCTGGACCCTGCAAGGGGCTTTGCCTCAGGACCAGGTTAGGAGCCCTAAGGCGAGTCCCTGGATGCCATCCATTTTTGCTCACGCTACGCGTTGGGGGGGGGGGGGCGCCACGTTAACATGTTGCCCCGTGCGCCACATTCACTAGCTACGCCACTGTCCAACAGGGAAAGATGCTCGAATTTATTTCAGTTAAGAATCTGATCTCACATGGCGCTCCATTATGTATGACCTTCCTGGGGGGTGTCATTTGCTGCCAGCTCTTCCACAGACCTCCTGCCTACCCTATCCAATCTTAAATCTTGGGATAAACGGAGTAGTGAGAGGTGTTCTCTTTGCAAGAATAAGGAAAGTCTGCTCCACATCCTAAATAATTGTACCTGACGTCAGTCTAAATCAGGGCAGATATACTTGGAGACATCATTCAATTCTTGGTCACCTTGTTCACATGTTGCAAGATTCATCCAAAGGCAGATGGCATGGTTTATATGGACATCAAAGGCATGACCTCCAGTGGTAATACAATACCAGATGATATTCTCCCAACGTGCTGATTAATTTCTTTATAATGAATCTGCCAAAAAGCCATCATTGCAGAATTTAGTGTACCATTTGAGCCTAACATTCCCAAAGCGCATAATTTCGAGCAACGCAAATATGCTGGTCTTCTTTCTGACCTGAACAAGAAGGGGGTCCAGTGGATATAGCATTCGGCTCGTGGCCTAAGGTCGTGTGTTCGAGTCCCAAGACACTTTATCTCGATTGCCTCTCTCCACCAGGTACGTGCGAAATGGGGAGTTGCTAGGGATAGTGTCCATTGAGCGCCGTCTAAAGGTATGAGTATGCCTTGGATATGTATGTATGGCAGCTGACGTATTAACCATAACCATAACCACCAGAATTTATAATGCGCCAATTCCAAAATATTATCACAGTGCAACAAATAAGACAAACATGAAAAACAACAAAAGACAACCAGCAAGATTATTGTGTTGGAAAGAGATATCGTTGCCCACATCACATACTGTCTTATCTGACGAAATGCCGTTTTCGAGAAAATCGCCATTCAAATTCTACCGGGAGATTTTATGTTTGTACTATGGAATTAAACATTACAATCTACTTTTTAATTTTATATTATGAAGAAAACATTCTGAATTTTAAGTTTAACCTTGCTGAGTTTTGAAAGTGCAATTGTATTCCTGATATAAAGCTACAAAGTCATAAGTCTGTATGTGAAACGCAAAAAAGTCGTATTTTGCACATAAGACGCTAATTTCACCGTTATATTTCAATGCGTTGAGATAGATCTCTATGTGAAACACATCATGTTCACGCACGAGGCAGATACGACGCACATAGATCTGTATGTGAAAAGCGAAAACAGCTTGTTTTACGAACAGCGTTAATTTTACGCCTATTGAAATTACGTGTAAATGAAACATACGACAGTATGTGAAATCGCGATATGCAGTTTTGAGCTTATTGATCAAATTCTTAATTAATATCTCACTAATAAGGTCGCTTTCAAGATTGTAAATTTGTGCATGTATAGATCATAACATTATAAGTACATATGCAAAATATCTCAAAAAAGTCAAAAATATCACTATATGACACTATGTGATGTGGGCGACGATATGTTTTTAAAACCTGTTTGAAGCTATCAGTGGTGGGAGCATCACGGATGTGGAGAGGAAGACTGTTCCACAGTGAAGGCCCTGCAGCAGCGAAAGCTTTGTCACCAATATGTCTCCTGGTACGTGGTATGGAAAGTGTCAGATGACGAGCGAGTGACTGGTCCCTGTAATGGTCTGGCTTTCAGTTTTAAGCTGTCAGTGAGATATTGTGGGGCATGACCCTTCAATGATTTGTACACATAGAGACATAGCTTAAAGAGGATGCGTTCACGAACAGGAAGCCAATGTAGTGAGTGAAGCAGTGGAGCAGGGCTATCACGTCTAGCAGCAGAGAAAATAAGTTTGGTAGATTTGTTCTGGATGGACTGAAGACGGTTGAGTTCATGTGATGTTGTCCCATAAAGAAGTGCATTGCCGTAATCCAGCTGCGATAGAATTAGTGCACGTACTACTTGGTGTCCTGTGTCTTGATCCAGAAAGCGGCGTAGTCTATAAAGGTTGCGTAGTTATAAGTTGGCAGAAGAGACAATACATGTAGCACTCACTTGCTTGGACATGGTCATGTTAGTGTCGAACAGGACACCAAGGTTCCGCACATGACTTGATGACATGATGATATTATCACCAAATTGCAGCTGTAAAGGAGGTAATTTGTTGATACCCTGTCTGCTACCAGCTATAAAGAATTCAGTTTTGTTATTATTGAGCATGAGTTTGTTTGATTTCATCCAGTCTTTCAAATCAGTTATGCAGAGATCCAGCTTTTGCAGGGCCTCCCTGGCGGCATTGGGATTTTTTGGGATTGAATGATGTATACAGCTGGACATCATCAGCATATATGTGAAAGTCTAAATTATGACTACGGATAATATCACCCACGGGTAATGTGTAGATGATTAAGTCAAGAGGGTCCTTAACAGGTCCCTGCGGGACACCATACAATAATGGAGTAGCAGCAGAATATTGCCCTGCAGTACACACAGCTTGTTCTTGACTTCAAATAACTCTCAACCCACTTTAGAGCAGTGCCACTAATACCAATTCTTTGGTGTAGTCTATGCAAAAGAACACTGTGGTCGACAGTGTCGAATGCTGCGGACACGTCAAGAAGAACCAAAAAGGCCACCTCTTGCCTGTCCACAGCACACAGCATGTCACTTTTGACCTTCAGGAGAGCAGTCTCAGTGCTTGTATTAGTAGTGTAAGCTGACTGAAGCTGTTCACCGAGATTATACAAAGATATGATCAGTTATTTGTTTGACAACACCTTTCTCAATGAGTTTTGAGATGTAAGCAATATTTGAAACTGGCCTATAAGTTTGTAATTCATTAGGATCAAGAGTTGATTTTTTCAGGATCGGTGTTATAATAGCTTCACCAAGAAGCTTGGGGAAAATTCCTGAAGCAAGAGACAAATTGATGATGCGTGTCAGAGATGGCAGAATGGTGTCAATGTGCTGTTTGAATAGCCATGTTGGTAACGGATCGAGCTGGCAGGTCTTTGTGGAGGAACAAGAGACCAGATTGTGAACATCATCGTCGGAGAGGAGTATAAACTCAGAAAGAATGTGATCAGTTGGATCAACAGAGTGAGTTGGATCAACAGAGTGATTTGAATTAGCACATTGGCTAGACATAGTACCATCACTGCAACTATCAAGAGTTCTGCGTATTTTGGCAACCTTATCATGGAAGAAGTTGGTAAAATTTTTCACATAACACTTTATTTGAGTTACAAGATGGAAGAACACGAGTGTTCTTATTAAGCAATGTATTTGAAACATTCTGAAGCATTCTGAAACGTTGCTTTGTAATATGATACTTAAGCATTTTCAATAGCTTTGTTGCAGCGTAATCTCTGATTAACATAAGCCTGTCTGTCTTCCAAAGATTTAGTCTTGCGCCACTTACGCTCACCCTTTCTGAGCAGCCTCCTTTCCTCAGCAATTTGATCGTATTCCAAAGGAAGCTATATAAATTCTGCAATTATTATTATTAATACTCGTGTCGTGTGTTTTGAAGTGGGTTGTTTTGGTTTGATTACCAAAGAAAACATTGTTCGTATTCGCTCCATTTTAAATTCAAATCAGCTTGTTTCAAGAAACAGGTCACAAAGGACACTCTACAAACCTGTTTATCTAGGCTCATATGCCATCTGGAACAGCAGAAACGAGTTAGTTTGATTCAGCTGTATGAAAATACAATATTGCTCTGTCTTTTAATGAACTGTTTTATGTAATTAACTTTTGTTATAGTCATGTGCAATTTATTTTCCCTGCAATGGTCCGTACTTATGCTTCTACTTTGCATTTTGCATGAAGACCTTGTACTTTGTTTTGTGTGTGCTTTTTAACCTTGTTAATAAAGTAATAATAATTTCAATGCTTCTTATTTTTATAATCCTCTTCGGAAATATTTTCGAAGAGGCCAATTATCATTATCCTCACTTCCACAGGTTAAACCACAGCCCACAACAAACTACATTATCCATGTTAAAGGCTGACTCAGAGATCTCGAAATATAATTTTCTTGTATTAAATAAAAATAGTCTGCAATTAGAACAAGATAGTCACCTGAAATGCCCAATTTCAAAGTTAGAGATGAATCAGATTTTTCGTTTTGATTCAATAAGCATTTTAAATTCCGTATCCGGAAATTTATTACAAAGCTGTGATTTTCGATATGAAGGACATCATATCGAAAAATATCATATCACAAAACAGGATTTGTTAGAAAATTGAGAGCGCCATCCTCGGGAAATCTCTGAGTCAACCTTTAAACTTCGAATGGCTTCATTGAATTCACACAAAAGATTTATCATTTATAAGCTAATGATAATTAAAAGCAATACGGTAATTATAAGATTCCATTGTACACATATGGAATTTCACATTTGTCATTGGATTTTAAATACCAAATGGATCATGTTCACCCCATTTACCCCTGGCAACATCATAATATAACCAATTTAATAAAATGATGTAAATGTCTATACATGAGTGGACCTTTTTTTCCCTTCCATACTCTAAAAATGTGCTGTAACGGGTGAGAAAATTTCTCATGGATGGGCCGTAGCGAGGAATTTTCAACCGTTACATTTAACTTTCACAGTATTTTGAAAGGATAAAAGGTCTACTCATATAGGACTAATTCTGGTTTAAACTTGGGTCTAAAGTCAGACTCCCTTTGAGAATACCAACCTCAGTGAGTTACTTGGATTTGCAGCTAACTTGAGTGGCTTCAAAACTCGACCGTCGGGTAACCTGCGGTTGAGCCGTGTTTAAATCTTTAGAACAATTAAAACCGGTTCAAACCAGAAATAACCAGGACTAACCGGCGAGCAACCCGAAGCTGAATTTGAAGCCACCCCTAAACGCTTGTGAAGAAATACCAGAGCTTTAACACTGCAAACAAGCTTTCATGTTTATTAACCCTTACGTCCCTAGAGCAAAATGACAAGCAACCTGACGATCACCGCAAAAAAGGAGGTAGCGGTATTTGTGTTGTTAGATCTAGGAGCACTTTCCCCATAAACACAAGGGGTCCGCTCCGTTATTTTGGAAAAGTGGCAAAAAATGGCATTTAGAGATTTAAGGGATATACAATCATTGATTTTCACTTTAGCAACTCATTTGAGTGCAAACAATGAGTAAAATGTAGCAGAATTGTTTTAATTAAAATAGTCTGACTGAAATCGGTTGGCCCAGGTGAAACTTTACATGATTTGCTCCAACAAAAGTGTGTTATCACATGCGGTAAGATTTCCCAACAATGTTAGAAATCTTTGCAAATTTAAGTGATTTTTTTTTTTTTTTTTTTTTTTTGTAATTTCACAGATTTCTTATATTTCATTTGCTGCTAAATTGGACATTTTGCTGGATTTGTAAAACCCGAAAGTACACCGTACAAAGGCACAAATACTTGTTTCGAACGGTTTAATAACATACGAGGATGCATACAGACTGCCGGCAGGAAACCGTAAATTTATCAACATAATGATGTTAAAGGTGCATTTCGTGATTCCAACACCTTCTGTTTTATTCATTGTTCACTAGATATCATTTAAAAAAGCTTATTCACAACTTTGTAGCTGATCCCGACTTTGCGGTTTTGTATGAGCAAATGCTCGTTTCCCACGTCCCATCATGATAGCCCACTGTGCTCTAATTTCTGTCCGTTCACTGACAGAAAATACACGAATTTCTTACAGATGCGAACCGAATTTGCACGTAAGATTTGGCACACATGGATTACTAATGTTTACGATTCAGATGATAAAAATCTCAACTTTTTTGAGGTAAGTCGGGGGACGAGGCTGTGGATCACGAAATGCACATTTAATGTTTTCCTGTTATTCTGCCATCGCTTTACTGCTAAGTCCGTGAAAGGTATGAGAGTGCCCTTGTCCAGTGCAGAATATATTTTATGGTGAAAATATCCCGCAATGAATAATGTCCATTTCACGTTCAAATTATAGAAAAGTCTGTGAAATTACGGTTTTTACAGTCAGTTCATGTAATGAGTGAAATTACACGGTACACTCAAACAATTGTTTAAGGTTCAAGTTTTAAAACTGTCAAAAGTGCTGATGGACTGTATTACGCAAACTACTTCACGGTATTAACCCATTAAGCCATTCCTGAAACTTTGGCATTGATTGCTTTGTTTACAATGTTTACCTGAACCACAATATTACATATGAAACTTCCACGGTGTTAGTTTTGCCGATATCGCCAGCACAATTAAACTGTAAAATGTCTCCTCCTATCGAAGTCAATGCTTACCGATTGAATAGTTTAGGATATTAGAGTTTTTTGCATGTTCCAAGTGTTGGGCTTTGCACACAGGACAGTGGTGAATAGAATCGTTGCAACCGGTATGCAAAGTGGTAGCAAACAACACCCCCATCAATAATCTGTAATAGAAAACAAGAAAGTCTAATAAAACATCAATCATCATCAAACATCATCAATTAGCACAAAAGCATTGTATTAGCTTATAAATTCAGAAATAATAAGTGTGTACAATTCCAATAAACTACTTTAATGTAGGAAAAATTACAAAATAGTTTGTAAATATCAAGTATTTGAAAATTATCATACCGTGTACCGCAATGGGCATGCCGTGTGGTAAAAATTCGATGTCGAGTATCTTTCTCAATTTTTCTCAGCTGATGTTAATATTTTAGGTGGTCTTAACCTGTGATGAGTTTCATTAAATATTAATACGGAACAGCGTTTGTAAGTTAGTGTACCCCTACCCCCAACACCCCCCCCCACACCCCCACCACGCACCACCACAATCAACGAGCGTGCCCAAAACTTGAGTGTCAACTAACAGAGTAAAATAGTGGCAATAGATGGATTCCCAACTGAACAATAAGAATACGCTTCCTCGGTAATTGCAAGGCATTTGATATTTAATTTTGGTGTAAAAAAAATTGAACCTCATTTGATTTTGTGTGATTTTGAAGAGTAAGATTCTTCAATACTCAATCTTTTTGTTACTTATCATAATTTAGGTATGTGGAAGGAAAAAAAATTAAAGTATTATGGGTCCACACCTCATTATAGCGGCCAGTGCCAGTGGTGGTTATCATATTTTAATCACGCGTGAAATAAAAGAAAAGGCACGTGCTCCAGCCTACTGAAAGTGTTTGGTTGGAAGTTAGTAGTTGTTGCGAGAAAAAATTCTTATGACAGAGACAACGATCGAGATGTGAGCCGGTGTAAAGAAACTGATGTTCCCTATGAGAGAGTGTCATAGCTACCAATGTCAACATGTACGGAATCACCTGACCCTTGTAGATGAGGCTATTTGGGTACATCGCTCCAATGTGGAACCCAATAAGATAGATGGACGTGGGACACTATCAAACGGACACTTTATTTCATGACACACGCCGGTGTAAAAGTTTTAGAGTCCCGCCGGACTCATGTCCACCTACAACAGTAAACAATAGAACACTCCAGGTCAGGTGTTCTTTAAGGGCCTCCTACAGGTATCGGGCGTATCCTAGTAACCAGTACTACCTGTCCCAGGGTCGGGTTATCGGCGGCTAACCGTCCCAAACCCATCGGGTTTCTAAGTAAATCCGATGAGGAGGGTAGCTGGTTCCCTGGTAGAACTAAAAAGAAGATCTACTCACTCACAAAGGCGGTCGGATCTGGGCGGCCATCCAGCACATTGACGTCAGAAGGACAACCGGTCAATCAATGGCGTAACGGGCCCTGCCCGCTCTGAGGGGCAAATTCGGCCAGTCTTGGGAAATTTTCCCTCTCAGGGTGTTCAAAATGCCAATTTTTTCCCTGTCCGAGGGCTACCGGCTGATTTAGGCATGATTTTTGCAAATTTGGTCCCGGCCAAAGTTCTTCAGGGCAACCTGCCCCCCCCCCCCCATGCCCCCCGGCCTGTTACGGCCACTGCGGGTCAACTTTCTTTTGCTTGCAATAAATCCTGACTAGCAGTTATTGCTGTGAATGTGAGGGTGAATCCGGTCACCCCGCCCGTTCGCGGAGACAAAACCGGATAAAAACATTGGTTTTACCCTACTACTCGATTTAGTTGACGCTTCACGCAACATTATTTTCACGGCAGTCATCACGCTTTATTCCGTTTTTATAGATCCCGGACTATGGCTCCAAGGGACTATACTTTCACCGGTGTAGTTGCGTAAACAATCAGTGCTCTAACTGCTGTATATCCGTGCAAATATTTTAATGCAAACATCGTGTTCCCCCCTTCATTCTCATAGCTTCATATTTCAAGCTCCAAAAAATACATGGCCCTTACCTAAAGGAATAGATTCCGTGTATATGGTACAACGAACTGGTGAAGGAATTTGAATTATACTATTTTAGCTTTGGTTTATTGGTGTTGACAATTGCGTGTTGTTGTTCAGTTTAAATTTCCATACATACCCTAATAAGCATATATTCCAATCATCAGCCACACCATCATTCCGTTCTCTCTATATTAACACGGGTAGTAATTGCTGTTATGACATTGAGGGCACTGCATAGATACGGGGTTTTCCCCGAAACGAACGATTTGTTTGTACCGTAGGTTGGTGTGTTACAACTACCGTCGTCCTGCTGCTGCTGCTGCCCACCCCAGCCATGAGGTGGAGGAGGCTTGCTGTGGCTGTGGGGATAGTTAGCTATAGAGAATAATAAAAAAAAAATATTATGGGTAGGCCCACAGCATCATGTAAAATCTCATAAATCATTATGCGGTGGCCTACAATTATTAAAAATATTATTGTTATGCACGCCATATAAGTATATGAGATTTATCACACACCACTTATGCTCCCCCTGTAGCATAACTTTGGATAATTGTTCCAGGCGGCGGCTTATTCATATTTAGCGGCTCTCAGTTGTGCCCAGTGGGAAATGGTGTTCACCTTTATGTTTGAAGCTGTTTCTAGAACCAAATTTTGTCTAGATTACGAAAATACAAGGTCGGGTTTGATAAAATGTGCCCAAAGGGCTTTTCCGGGTGCTCCGTACAAGGGGTCCGAAATTAGGTTGATTGTTTTCCAAGTCCAAGTAGTGGTCGATATAGTATCAATTATATGTTTTTGAGGCATGACAAAGTCATGCTATACCTTTACAAATCCAAATATACTGCTTCTACCTCAAAATCCCAAATGGCGGCCAAAAGGGCGAATTTTAATAAGTAATGTAGGCCCACATTCCCAAGTCCAAATTCCATACTATTTTAGTGTTCTAACATTTTGTTTTTGAACACGAAATCAATGAGCTACTTTTCAAAATCCAATATGGCTGCCTGCTACCACCTCAAAATCCAAAATGGCGGCCAAAATGGTCATATTTTATAATAATTAACAGTAGGCCTCCCTAGCCCGATATCCAAATTCAATATATTTTTAGTTTTATAAAAAACATATGTTCTTGATCACGAAAAAGCAGATGAGCTAACGGTTCCAAAATCCTATATGGGCTGCTTCTAACGTCAAATCCAATGGCGACAAAAGGGCACATTTTAAATAAATATGTAGGCCCCCTATCACCAAGTCCCAATTCAATGATATTTTAGTTTATCACCTTATGTGTTTTGAACACGAAAAAGCCCATGAGATACTTTTCAAATCCAAAATGGCTGCCTTCTACCTCAGAATCCAATTGGGTGGGAACCAAAAAAGGGCACATTTTATAAATAATGTAGTCCCCCTAGCCCAAGCCCAAATTCAATGATATTTTAAGTTTTTAACATATGTTTTTGATACGAAAAGCCACTGAGATACTTTAACCAAATCCATATGGCTGCCTTCTACCGCAAAATTCAAAATGTGCGCCATAAGGGCGTAGTTTAATAATAATGTAGGCCCCTATTCTCCAAGCAAATTCAATGATATTTTACTTTATACATATTCTTTGAAGACAAAGGCATGAGATCCTTTGGCATTTCTAAAAATGGAGCCAATTTGTTCCAGTTAAGTACAGTAGCACAAGGGATTTGCATAGTTTATGCTCATAATGTTAATTAATATTTTTTTTTTGTATCAAACTCATCTTTGATAGCTTATGAAGTCAGGACCCAAAAAACCCAAAAGTGAGGTGATTTGAAAATCTGCAAAATGTGATATGATTTTTAGAGGGCAAACTAACGCAAACCGTGTCTGGCGAAATGGTCCATAATTTGCCAGAGTAGGTCCACATATTTCAGTCTGGCACCATTTATCCATCTCATGAGTTTTTGCTTTGGTCCAAAAATAACACTATAAATTAATGTCCTAAATCATCATCATTTTACGTTGAATATGTTCATACGTCATTTTGACTGTTTTGTGGGCCGCCATTTTGATTTCTCATCTAGGCAAGCCATTTGAATTTTGAAACAGTATCTCATTGGTTTTCGTCTTTCAAAAACATTGTATAAGTAAAAATCATTTGAATTTTGACTGGAGTAATAGGGGCCTCATTAATTTATTAAAATACGTCATTATGTGCCGCGCCATTTTTTGGATTTTGAGGTGAAAGGCAGCCATATTGGATTTTGGAACGTAGCTCATCGGCTTTTTTTCGTGATCAAAAACATATGTAAACTAACATATCATTGAATTTGAATATGGGCTAGGGAGGCCTCATCTATTAAAATGCGCCCTTTTGGCCAACCATTGTATTTTTGAGGAGAAGCGCCATATTGGATTTTTAAAGGTATCGCATGACTTTGTCATGCCTCAAACCTATAATTTGATACTAAATCAATCACCATACTTGGACTTGGAAAACACACAACCTAATTTCGGACCCCCATTTAGGAGCAAGCACCCCGGAAATACACGTTGGCACATTTTAAATCACAACCCGAACCTGTAATTTTCGTAATCTACGCAAAATTTTGGTTAGAACCGCTTCAAACATAAAGTAACACCATTTCCCATCTGGGCACAACTCAGAGCCCGACTATATCTTCATGTGACCCCATAAAGCATCAGTATAGGATTTATTCTGTAAAAGTTTCAAGGATTATAAATGCAAATCGCGCGGCACGTCAATACTCGTTGGTTTAGTGGTTAATGCAAGGTCCCTTCCACGATTCGAATCCTTCTTTTTCATATTTCAAGCTCCAAAAATACATGCCCTTACCTAAAGGAATAGATCAGTTGGTAGTATTGTACAACGAAACATGGTGAAGGATTTGAATTATATATTTTAGCTTGGTTGTTATTGTTGTTGACAATTGCTGTTGTTGGTGTTACACGTGTACACATTTCCATACATAACCTAATAAAGCATCGAATCTTTTTTTACATCATAAGCCACACCATCATTCCTTTCTCTCTATATACCACGCGGTAGTAAGTGTTAGAACATTGAGGGCACTGCATAGATACGGGGTTGTCCCCGAAACGAACGATTGTGTGTAACCGTAGGTGGGTGGTGACAACTACCGTCGTCTGCGGCTGCTGCTGCCCACCCCAGCCATGAGGTGGAGGAGGCTGCTGTTGCTGTGGGGATAGTTAGCTATAGAGAATAATAAAAAATATTATTGTAGGCCCAAAGCAAATGATAAAATCTCATAAAATCATTCTGCTGTGGCCTACAAAATGTAAAAATATTATTGTAGGCCAAGCATAATGATTATATGAGATTATGACCACCAATTAAGCTCCAGGAGCATAAGCTGTGATATTGGTTCCAGAGCGGCGCTTTTCATTATTATGTCGGGCTACTCAGGGTGTGCCCAATGGGGAAATGGTGGTTCACTTTTAGGTTTTTAAGCGTTATAGACAAAAATTTGAGTAGATTACGAAAATACAGGTCGGGTATTGAAAAATGTGCCAAAGTGTGTTCCCGGGGGGTACTCCTACAATGGGGTCCGAAATTAGGTTGAGGGTTTTCCAAGTCCAAGTATGTTGATATTAGTATCAAATTATATGTTTTGAGGATGAAAAGTCTGAGATACCTTTAAATCCAATATGATGCCTTTACATCAAAATCCCAAAAATGGCGGCCCCAAAAGGGCGAATTTTAATAAGAATGTAGGCACAATATTACAAGTCCAAATCAATGATATTTTAGTTTATAATTTGTTTTTTGAACACGAAAATCAATGAGCTACTTTAAACAATCCAATATGCTGCTTCTACCTCAAAATCCAAAATGGCGGCCAAAAGGGATAGTTTAATAATTAACGTAGCCGCCCTAGCCCAGATCCAAATTCAATGATTTTTAGTTTATTATAGTTCTGATCACGAAAAAGGCAGATAAGCTACTTTCCAAAATCCACTATGGCGCTTCTAACCTCAAAATCCAAATGGCGGACAAAAGGGCAATTTTAAATAAAAATATTTTTTTTATTTTTTTTCAAATCAATGATATTTTAGTTTATACATTGTTTTTGACACGAAAAAGTCAATGAGATACTTTTCAAAATCCAATATGGATGCTTGTACCTCAAAATCCAAAATGGTGGACAAAGGGGCACATTTTATAAATAATGTAGTCCCCGAGCCCAAGTCCAAATTCAATGATATTTTAGTTGGTTATACAGATGTTTTTGACTACGAAAAAGCCAATGAGATACTTTACCAAATCCAATATGGCTGCTTCTACCTAAAACTTCAAAATGGCGGCCATAAGGGGTATTGTAATAAATAATGTAGGGCCCCTATTCTCCAAGTCAAAATTCAATGATATTTTACTTGATACATATGTTTTTGAAGACGAAAAGGCCAATGAGATGCTTTGGCATTTAAGAAAGAAGCCCATTTGTTCCAGTAAGTACAGTAGCCAAAGGGATTTTGCATAGTTATGCGCAATATATTAATTAAATAATATTTTTTTTGTACAAACTCATTTTTGATAGCTTATGAAGTCAGGAACCCAAAAAAAACACAACATAGGGATTTGAAAATCTTGCAAAAAATGTGATATGATTTTTAGGGCATTATAACGCAAAAACGTGTCTGGCGATATGTTACATGATTTGCCAGAGTAGGTCACATATTTTAACAGGCTGGCAGCCATTTCATCATCCTCATGAGTTTGCTTTTGTCCAAAAATAACCACTATAAATAAGGTACTAATATCCTCCTCATTTTACGTGACTCTGTTATACTCATTTTGACGTCATTTGGCCGCCATTTTGATTTCTCAGCTAATGGCAGCCCATTTGAATTTGGACAAGTATCTCATTGGCTTTTTCGTCTTCCAAAACATATGTATAAGCAAATATCATTGAATTTTGACTTGGGAGATAGGGGGCCTGCATTATTTATCACAATCGTCCTTATGGCCGCACATTTGGATTTTGAGTGAAGGGCATATTGGATTTTGGGAAGTAAGCTCATCGGCTTATTCGTGATCAAAAACATATGTATAAACAAAATATCAGTGAATTTGAATATGGGCTAGGGAGGCCTACATTACTTATGAAATGCGCCCTTTTGGCCACCCATTTTGTATTTTGAGGTAGAAGCCGCCCATTAATGGATTTTTAAAGGTATCCCATTGACTTTGTCAGCCTCCAAAACATATAATTTGTTACTAATATCACCATATTGGCCTTGGAAAACACAACCTACTTTCGGACCCATTGTTAGGAAGCACCCCGGAACTACACGTTGGGCACATTTCATCAAAACCCGACCTGTATTTCGTAATCTACGCAATTTTGGTTTAGAAAACGCTTCAAACATTAAAGGAACACCCTTTCCCATCTGGGCACAACTCAGAGCCCGACGACTATATCTTCTAGTGCTGACCACAAAAGCAGTATGGTTATTCTGTAAAGTATCAAGGATTTAGGAAATGCAAATCGCGCGGCACGTCAATACTCGTTGGTTTAGTGGTTAGATAGCAAGCTTCACGATTCGAATCCCATCTTTTTCATAATTTTAGGTTGAACGAAACCCCAATTTAATAAGTCCAGATAAAAAAAGAGCCTGCTCTTTGAAGTTAGTCGGGAAGAACCTGCTCATGGAGCATGAGTGGTGGTCAATAACTCCAGCATTTTTAAAACGAATCGGCCTTAGCTATGAATCCAGCATAACATAAATCGATATTGCTGCCCAAATCGTAACACTGATGTGTTACCACGTAATTACTGGCGGGCCCATGACATGTAGCGATTTTCGAGCGATCATTGCGGACTACGGACATTGGCGCCTGGACAGAGCTGACAGTTGGACAAGGTTACTATTGTAACGAATAGTGCAGTGGTTTTAGCACTCGCTCTGTGACGTCCAATTCGAGGATTGATTGTAAGAGCCACAGTTGCATTATCAATGACAAAAAAAAGAAACTTATAATTTTTCACCAGGGCCAGGTCATATCTTAAAATCCTGCCCAGCCAAATGAACAAAATACACAAAGGCTGATACTTAAATTCTCTATTCTAAAACATGTAATTGAGCAATTGCAGCAGTTGCCCATCTGACACAACAGTGAATGCAATGACATGGAACACTTTCTGGACCTGTTCAACAGTTCTACAGGACAATGCCAGACAGACCCCATACAGCTCAACTTACAACACGTTTCCTAGACTTGAGAATTTTGAACGGTACCATGGTGCTCGTGCCTCACAGGAAATGCACAATAGAATTGATGTGAGTTTGTGTACAGTCTACCAAAGAGGGGCTAGAAAGCATTCAATATTGGGTTTGTTGATGCATCATTAGTGAACTATGGATTTTCAAGAGAGTAATAGAAATTCCAGGTGACTGGTGTGAATTATCTAATGACACTGACGAAAATCAATAGTTTCACTAATGATGTCACTGGTAGTGCATTTTTTTTTCTGCCCTGCTTTATTGAATGGAATGTCCCGTAAAGATTTCGAGTAGGTTTAGCATCTCATTTCTGGCTTTAATCCAATTGAAGCAACGTGGGATGAGCTCGGACGGCCTGTTTCGGGAAGGCATATTCCGGAGAATTTCTGCCTGCTAATGTGCAAGCACTCATAACAGCCCACAGCATGTACAGGACAGAATGGAGCAATCTCCCCAAGATATTTGTTGGTGTTTTAGGATTTCAAGGTATGACCTGTGACAAAAATTATAAGTTCTATGTTTTGTGTTCAGTTTAGTTGAGCAACCTAATCTTCTGTATTCTGCCAAGAAAATCGAGAATTGTTTTTGTTTTGTTTTCACCAAAACATTCTACATAATTTAAACATTCATTTGCTTAATTTAGGGTGTGATTTTGAAATGGAACATTTCAATTTCTACTGAAAATACATTGAGTTTATCTCTTAAAAATATCAATACTTTAAAAATTGTTGTTCTTGCCAGAGGGTCCCCTTAATTGAAATCCACGTCTTATTATTTAATTAGCCTACAAACTTCACATGTAAGAGATTTATCCATATTTTGAATTCCTTAACGAGGTGGTGGGGGGATAACCGAGCTGTTGAGGTCCCGCTGGAGGAACAGGGTAAGCGGGTGGAGGAACTGTGCCCTTTGGTAGGTTAGTTGCCCTGATGGATCTCCCATGCCTGCGTTTCCGATTTTTAACGCAACATTCAAATATCTGCGAAAATAACAACGACAGTATACAGATATCCAGTATCAGTTTATTTCACCAACAATAAATTTACAAATAAAACCAATAAATTAGAAAAAC